>CM070822.1:4303649-4468649 GCA_036326025.1 Chrosomus eos | reverse complement strand
TACAAGGGCTGTTACGATTCCTCGATTAAATTTGAGTTGTCGATTGCAATTTAACCGGAAGTGGTGTATGTATTCTACATACGATAATGAACCGCATTGTTTTCTAAGGCTGCACGATATATTAAAAAAAAATAAATAAATCACAATATAGCATAATGCTAACATTTAGAAGCCTACATTAACACAGGAGAATACATCTAAATATGTGAACTGTTGTTGATCGCAATTTCAAAATAAAAGTCTAAACCCTCGCTCTGAGTTTGCGTGTTTTTTGATGTTCACATGGCCATTTCTACCGTAAATAAGTGGCCAAATATTAAAAGATTTAGTAAACATTTGAATTACATGTTGTTTGGCCAATATTAAACAAGGATTTAATCGTGTTATAAAGTGTAACAAACAACACTCTGCAGCCGTTGGCACCCTCTGCAGGACGTAATGTTGATTGTTTATAATATTGTGTATATTACATTATGTATTATAACAGTGTTGTTCAATAAAACCATAAAATTACTTGCTTTTGATACTTTATTTAGAACGATTAGTATTGCCTCATTGTTATTATGTATGTATTTTAAGTCCTTTTAAAGGCTATTCACTTACTACCACAAAAAATATCTGATTACTTAATTGTCAAAATTACTGGCTGGGTTACCAAAATAATAGTTAGATTACAGATTCTATTCTTAGATTAGTTAAATGATAAGTAAAATGCACCTTTTGTGACTTTCAGTCAAATAAAATACTATTTTTCCAGTCATATTTTGTCATAAATATATAGTTTCTTCTCATTCTCATGAACCCAATATCGTGTATCGTCTCATCTCATGAGCTAAGTGTATCATTACACTCCTGATAAACACACATGGAGTGGAAAAATGCCCCGCAAATCATTACAAAAAACTGTGCAAACTAAAATGTTTTTGCAGTGTCATGGTAGCACACACCGGGATGAAGAGAGAAAGAAAACCAGATGTACAAAACTCACTGATGTGATGCTAGGGAGTCGTTGGAGGTTGCCAGGGTGTTGCTATGTGGTTGCTAGGTGTATTCTGACTGTCAGAACAGAAATATTATAGATATATCAGATATTTATTGTTCTATGGTATTCTGCTCTGACTGGTAATTCAGCCAAAAAGTACAAATGAAAAAAGAGCCTCTATGAAAAGCGAAAAGAAATGTGAATCATTCTTAGAACAATGAAATAGGCTGACAAAAGAAACAGCAGGACAGGGAAACAAAGAAAGCAAACAAGAGACAGATTGAGACACAGGCGACTAGTAACAATGTTGGCACAACGGGCAGCGCCAGCTCTGAGCTGCCAATCTTCTGCATGGCAGGAAATGAGGTAGCAGCTTCGCACCGTTCGCTGTGGGTTTCCGTGGCAACACTCGGCACAAGCACGGATGTGAAGGATGAGCGGAGAGAAAACTCTGGAAGAGGATAGATAAGCAGAAGAAAACAGAGCGATGAATGATTTAAGACTGTCCTCAGGAACGCCGCTCCACTTTCACTGGCCTTCTTCTGTCACTTCTACATTTATTTTTAAGATCCATCACTGATCTTCACCACAAACTGCTTTAATTCATAAACACACTATTTATCTGTCAAGAACTTGATCAGATCATATTTCAACCCAAAAACAAATGGAATATATAATAAATAATATTTTACATTAAAGTTGCAATGCAAAAAAATTAGGGCTGTCAAATGATTAATCGTGATTAATCACATCCTTTGTTTACATAATATATGTGGGTGCAGTGTGTATAATTATTTTATATATATAAATACACACACATGCTTGTATATATTTAAGAAATATTTTCATGTATGTACTGTATATAGATTTATATAGAATTTATATTATATATAAATATTTTATATATAAATAATATTTTTTTCTTAAATATACATACATGTGTGTGCATTTATATATATACAAAATAATTATACACAGTGCACCCACATATATTATGTAAACAAAGACTTTTATTTTGGATGTGATTAATCACGATTAATCATTTGACAGCCCTAAAAAAAATATTAATTATTTTCAAAAGTTTCTTAATTTCAAGACAATTAAGCACATTTTAGCCCCCCAACAAATTCTCATTAGAGTAATGCAAAGGAAAATTTATTATTAAAATGTAATATAAAACATTTGCATGTATTGTTTTTTACATCCTGGAAATATTTGAAGAAAAAAGGCCTTTAATTTATGCTGATCTAAATAAAAAAATACTATAATGCTATGAGTTTGATGTGATATAATGTGCTTATTTGGCATGAGAATGCATGCAAACATCCTAAGTGTCCTAAAATATCCAGGCAATTTCCATAAAAAATGCATTTAACAGTAATAAATAAATAATACTGTTTTAAAAATAAACATAAATAATACTATTGAGGATGAAATCTGACCTGAACATGTTTTGTGAGCTTCTCATTAGATTGCACACTGTCACACGTTCTGTTTAAACAAGTAATAAGCAGCAAAGGCCAGACTGTGAATAATAAACAGCTCTATAAATCACCTTCTTCTCTCTGTCACATACGAACGCTGACTGCACGCTGAGCCGAGGATAAATCACGAGCCTGGTTTAAGAGGACATCATCAGTATGAATGAAGTGAGATTCACAGACTAAAAGATCAATTTATTTACAGGGTTTGTAAAACGGCATCAGTCGTGTTGCGTTTGCCAACAGTGTGTGACACCAGGCGTTACGGGTTTGGATGCAATTCATGCACGACTGCAGGCAAATGTGCTTTGCAATTCGGAGAACCTCCAATGATAAAAAAAGACAGTGTATGCAATGTATAGGTATTCTCTAGCCATTGAGAGCGTGCATCGGTTGTGCACTCGATATTGTGATGCATTGTGGGATAGAATGAGTGCACTCGATAGCGTCCACTTTGGTTTCGGACACCAGTACAGAGTTCAGACACAGCCCAAGACTGTCTTTATAAGTGAGTCGTTGCATCATTCATTAGACCGATTCATTCATTACCGACAATCCGTACGATTTTACGAGATGGCCAATTCGTAACAACTCGTTCGACCTCACTCGAGTTGCTCAATTCGTATGAATGACCCTGACCCCGCCCCTAAACCTACCCATCACGTGGGTTTCGACAAAGCGCACAAATTCGTACGAGTGAGGTCGTACGAATTCTTACGAATTAGCCACCTTTTAAAGTAACACCAAGTAACTTTTCCTCTTCGGTCGCCCTACTGGTTGGAAATGAAATTGTCCATTGCCGCTGTCGTAAATAATTTATCCTACCGTCGCACGCACGCTCGCTGTTTATCAGCACCGGGTTTAGAATGAACGATGTCCACAGACAAGGTAGAGTATGTTACATGATTTCATGAAAGGATGATGTATTGCGACATCAGAAACGAAGAAAAACGAAATAATGACTATTGTAGCGCTTGACGTAAAGCAGTCGAATTTTGTAGTTCTTTTGTGCACGGGTTCCTACCCGAACCCCGAAGTTACATAGTGCCAGTAAAAGCGATACAGACCCCGTCAGGCTCTGGCAGAAGTGTCATTTAACTTATTTTAAGTCGATGTACCATCACAAGGGTCTTGGAAATATATTATGAAGGTTGAAAAACTACTTAGTGTTACTTTAATCACTCTACAAATTGGTACGAATTGGTCGTGAGATAGCGTTGAAACATCACTGTGTCGCTCAGAGACGTGGCGCTACTGTGGATTTGTTTGAAACTATTTTTGCTGGCAAAACATTGTATAAAATGTTTGAATGTACAGAACTGTTGTATAAAATCAATATCACATTTGCAAATGTGCTGATATTCGGGAAAACATTCGTGGATTTGCTTGAATATTATCAACAAGAACTCATGCAGGGACATATTCTGCCCCATATCTTCAATTTTGGGGGATTGTTATTCATTTTGTTGGCATTGTTGTCCCAAGCCCCTGTTATTTCCCGACCCTAGTGTGTGCCATGGTTTCTTTCGAGGCCAAGCGGAGGCCCGTTCTGTTGTGAGGCCCGTTTCAAACATAGTTGCGTGTGTATCGCTGCACATGAACTTTACACCAATATTGATAGTTTTGATTCTCACTTTCCACCTGCACGATAAACATAATTAAAAAAAAAAAAAAAAACGTTTTAATGAATTAAAGTATTGCTCTTTCTACTTCACTGTCCCACTTACATCTTAAACTTCCAGTCAGAGTCAGTAATGTGTCCTCACACCAAAGTCAGTGGTCTACAATCTCCCAGAATGCATTGCATGTTTAATTCATGGTGTTTTCCAGCACAGCAAAATGTGGGCAACTCACTTTCTCTGCAGAGACTGTAAACAGACTTTGAATATCAAATGGTTGTCTCCTCAAAAAGAGTCCATTACATAAAAGGCACGAGCTCATATTTTAATGATGTATGAGCATATTTGAATATGTGCATAACGAAAGTGATGCTAAGTTGTGAATACTAGTTTAGTTTGTGAGGTTTGCAGAAATGAGGGAAAAAACATACTCGCTCAGCATGTACACTGTAAAAAATATTTTAGCAATTTAGTTATTTCAACTTATTTTTTTAACTAGATTGTCCAGACAACAAGAAATTTTAAGTTTTCTTGTCCTCAACTTATCGAAATAAGTTAGTTAAACTAAAAAAAACCCATGCAAAAAGATAACTCAAAATAATGAGTTAACTTTTTTTACAGTGTAGAAATGTGTATTTGAAAACATGTCCATGTCCAAACATGTCCAAAACATGTCCGATTAGATACACTGTAAAAAAAGTTAACTCATTATTTTGAGTTATCTTTTTGCATGGGTTTTTTTTAGTTTAACTAACTTATTTCGATAAGTTGAGGACAAGAAAACTTCAAATTTCTTGTTGTCTGGACAATCTAGTTAAAAAAATAAGTTGAAATAACTAAATTGCTAAAATATTTTTTACAGTGTAGTCAGAAATAAAAAAAATCAATAAAGAGTTCACAAACTTTGATTTGAGAACTGATTATAAGTACAGTAAAACAGTATATTATACATTTATTTTATTTCATATGTTTGTGAAAACTTTGATTTGAGTTCGCAAACTTTGATTTGAATAAATAAGAACAAAAATTTAATAAAAAAATAACACAAATTGACATAAAAAGTGTATTTTAAATGTTATATATCTATACACTGCTGTTCAAAAGTTTGGGGTCGGTAAGATTTTTAATGTTTTTAAAAGAAGTCTCTTCTTCTCACCAAGCCTGCATTTATTTGATTAAAAATACAAAACAAACCCAGTCATATTGTGAAATATTATTTCTATGTAAATCAGCTGTTTTCTATGTGAATATATAGTAAAGTGTAATTTATTCCTGTGATTTTCAGCATCATTACTCCAGTCTTCAGTGTCACATGATCCTTCAGAAATCACTATAATATGATGATTTGATGCTCAAGAAACATTTATGATTATTATCACAGTTGAAAACAGTTTTGCTGCTTCATATTTTTGTGCAAACCGTGATTCCTTTTTTTTGGGATTCTTTGAAAGTTCAAGAGAAAAGCATTTACTAAAAAAAGAAATATTTTGCATTATTATAAATGTCTTTACTGTCACTTTTGATCAATTTAATGCGTCCTTTCTAAAGAAAAGTATTAATTTCTTTTTTTTTTAAATCGTATTGACCCCAAACTTTAGAACGGTGTAGGCCTATATACCTGTAAAAATGTCCATGTCACAAATGTTGCAGGATGGAAGTGTTTGGGATTTGTTCAAATCATTAACCCTAAATATATGCAATAATACGCGTTTTCACTTCAGCTCCAACAAAGATAATCGAACATTGTGAGGGCAAAGCAAACAGTAGCCGAGTCTGCCTCGCGTGATAAACAGACGTACAAACAAACGTGTTTATGCAGAGCAGATCCTGTTCAGCGGGAGCTTTGAGGTCTGTTTACACATTCATACACACTAAACTGCCATTTTAACACACTTTATCATGGGCCACGTCTTCTCAAGCAATACGGGCTATGGCTAAACCCCCGAGTGTGCAGATTTCCATGGCAACCGCATGAATTGTGACTGCTGGTGAATCCCGTATTCTGGCGCCCAGTGGGCCGAAACAAAGATCCGGAAAACTCCCACACTATCTCTCCCGAACACACCTGACCACCGCTAATGAACGCCAGCAAAGCCCTCTAATTCCTCAGAGCGTTAGTGAAAATTAAATGTAATCATAAGGGTTTTAAATTAATTGAATAGCTTTGGAAAATTTATGAATTGTATTTTCCCCCCTTATTTTTCAGATGGCTGCAGGTAGGCTATGTGCTGTAATATCTCAGGGTTCAGAGACACCGAACAGTGTTTAAATCCAGGCACATCTGTGCAGAGGTGAAGTAACGGCCCTGTGGGAAGAGAGATGTTGAATACTAATCAAGGATTTTGTAGGAAGCTTGTCTTTGCGAGCTCCAGAGACCACAGATTCAGTCAAACGCCCTCTAGTTTCCGGATCTCAATTACACAATACTTACATTGATTAGCTGCATTCACAGAAGAGCTTTATCAGGTGCTTAAGATGATAAATGTCACCGTTTTATGAAGTGCCACCTGTTTATTCCACATCACTTATTATCACATACAAAATGACCCTAGCAACCACCCAGAACACCCTAGTAACCACACTAGCATCATGGCGTTTTTGTAATGCAGTCCGAGGAAAAGTTTCCTATTCGATTAAGCTTCTTTTCAATCTACTTGACTAATTCTATTTTCTGTTTACAGAAGCAGTTCATCAGGATCAATGGAGGAGCCCGACTGACTGATTGGATTAGTTTCTAAAACCTATCCGATTCTGCAGGGACGGACGTTCTGATTGGCTAAAAGGATTAATTGCTGGAATGCTCAGCAGAAGATAGTGACGTCGCTTCGTTCTGGAAATATTCCCATAAAACAAGCATAATAACAATGTATTTAGAATTTATTTATATAGATAAATAGATTTAAAATTGATATTGATAAGGCATTAAACAACACATTTTAAATACATTTCGCATACACGCATATTCTACATCTGTTTAAAATTGAATAAGATCTCAGTAGAATTTATGATGGGATTTTTATTTTAGGTATTTGTTTAAATATCATTAGTAAAATATTTCATGTTTAAATAATATTTTAATGTATTTCAATATTAAGTTCTTCAGTAAATACGTCATATATAATTTTATAAAATTGTATAAATATAATTTTAAAACTATAATTATTAAAATATGATTCACTAAGATTTTCTAAAAATATACATTTTCTTAACAATAGATAAAAAAATATATTGATTATAAGCATGTCATATTTATTTACATCCATATTTGGGAAGTTCTTCAGTAAAAAAAAATATAAAAGAATTCTCTATAGAATAAATTAATGTGATTTTTACTTTATTTACTTATTTATTTAAATATTATTATCATTTCACATACCAGTGAAGTTCTTATAATATTATTAAAAGTTTCTAAAAAATACATATTTTCTCAGCAATAGATTTAAAATGCATACTGATAAGCATAAAACACTACATTTGTAATTTATTCCCACATGTACATTACATATGAAGTTTAGGAAAACATATATTTTTGTTTCAGAACTGTTCTGCGCTCTATAGAGGAATTAATCTGGTTTTACATTTCACAGAGTCTGTACAGTGTATGTTCTTGGCTGTCTCTATACACAAGCTGTGATCTGTCTTCATTTTCTTTGGATATTAAAAAGTCGTCCAGTTCAGATGCAAAAGCTGATCAAGGGTCTTAGTGCATAATTCATGATGAGACGCTTCAGAAAGAGCTCGCTTGCTCCAGAAACATTTCCTCCAAATAGAACTTTTATCAACTGGCTTTCCTCCACGGGGCCGGATGAAAGATCACATCCCTGTTATGAATTAATAACATCAAACGCTTTTATCATTCACGACCCGAAGGAGGGAAAAGCTCCGAGACACAATTAAAGAGGGCCGGCTAACGCTTGGCACAATCAAATTATGTTCAGAAGCGGAAGCCTCAATAACAAAGACAGATTCTTTATGTCCATAAGTCAAAAAACTCTCTAGCTGAGCTTCTTTTTTTGCAGTTTTTTTGCAGTAGTTCAGAGGAAATGCCAAGTCAAACTATTAAGGCCCTCGGGGAAAAGAGGTTTAATTAGTATAAATCAGTTGACAACTTACTGGATGTTGAAAACTGGTACAAAGAACCCGGCCTGATTCATTCTAACCAATTGCCAACCATTAGAGATGGTGTAAAATAGTACAAGATTTAAGATGTGGGTGTCTATATATATATATATATATATATATATATATATATATATATATATATATGACCTATATGTGCAATTAATTATAAAGCATAATTAAGGCAAAGGCATAAAACACTGGGTCTTGGTGGGCTGCTACTTTTCTGTGACTAATTAACAGCTTTGGTATCACGTTTTAAGAATATTGGGTTAATTAAGGAATATACAGGGGTTGGACAATGAAACTGAAACACCTGGTTTTAGACCACAATCATTTATTAGTATGGTGTAGGGCCTCCTTTTGCGGCCAATACAGCGTCAATTCGTCTTGGAAATGACATATACAAGTCCTGCACAGTGGTCAGAGGGATTTTAAGCCATTCTTCTTGCATGATAGTGGCCAGGTCACGACGTGATGCTGGTGGAGGAAAATGTGTCCTGACTCGGTCCTCCAAAACACCCAAAGTGGCTCAATAATATTTAGATCTGGTGACTGTGCAGGCCATGGGAGATGTTCAACTTCACTTTCATGTTCATCAAACCAATCTTTCACCAGTCTTGCTGTGTGTATTGGTGCATTGTCATCCTGATACACGGCACAAAACTGTGCTCTTACCCTGCTAATTGGACCTTCACAGTCTGCTCTTATTGGTTCAATGTGCAATTAATGAAGATTGGCCACCAGGCTGGTCCAATTTAGCCATGAAACCTCCCACACTAAAATGAGAGGCGTTTCAGTTTCATTGTCCAACCCCTGTATTAAATGGTGATTTACTCACCCTTATGTTGTTCCAAACACGTACAACTTGCTTTTCCCTGTAAAACACAAACAGAAATGTTGGTAACGCTTTATTTCGATAGTCCACTTTAGACATTCTACTAACTATAAGTAACTTTGCAGCTCATGTCAAATATCTGTCATTAGAGTATTAATAGACTGTCTGCTTAAAGGATAATTCCGGTATTTAGTCTATTTTCTAGTGTGTTTTGGATGAACTAGAGTGGTGGACACAGAAATGTTGACGATGGGTCCTGTCTCGACTTTTTGACTCTTTTAGAATCGCCTCTGACCGCTTCAGATTGGCTGTCTATGGGCATGCACAAACATGTGCTTAAAACAACCATTAACGTTCGTTTTCAAAACTGTGACACTCACCAAATGTGGTTAGTGGTGTTCGTTGATGATCCAAAACAAGTAGCGTAGCGAAATACAGTTTCTGTCGTGTTCTGTAAAATGTCTGATGTGTGTTGGAAGACTCAGTGCTCGTTGATATTACTGCGCTACCGGAAATGGAAAAGGGTCTGTTTACATTTGGTTGTAGTCTTTTCGCTCGGTTCTCCGTCTCTCAGTAGGCTAGTGCGAGCATGGCAACTGCAGCAAAGTGGTTGTCGCCATCAAGTGGTCGGGAGTGTGCTAACGCTTCAGACTCAAATATCGAGCGGAAGTTTATACGCGGTTGTGAGGTATCTAAAAAAAAAAGTTCCACTATAGCAAATAACACGGATTGAAATCATACATTGCGCCGATATATTTGTTTTTAATCATCAACGAACACCACTAACCACTCGGTGAGTGTCACAGTTTTGAAAACGAACGTTAAGGGTTGTTTTAAGCACATGTTTGTGCATGCCCATAGACAGTCACTCTGAAGCGCTCAGAGGCGATTCTAAAAGAGTCAAAAAGTCGAGACAGGACCCATCGTCAACATTTCTGTGTCCATCACTCTAGTTCATCCAAAACACACTAGAAAATAGACTCAAAGTGCTAAATACTGGAATTATCCTTTAAAATCTGCTAACACTTTATTTTGTTTGTCCCCCAACAGACATTCTACTGACTTTAAGTAACTTATAAGCAACTACAAGTCAACGTATTCTCCTAACCCGGACCCTAACACCTAACAGTCTACTGACAGTCTTCTAATACTCTAATGACAGTTAGTTGACATGTAGTTGAAAAGTTACTTATAGTCAGAATGTCTAAAGTGGACTATCGAAATCAAGTGTCACCGAAATGTTTCATTGAGAATGTTTGATTTTAGTTTTGAATGCTATACTGCATTATTATAATCTGTGCAGTTTGACAGTTTTGAGTGTTAAACCAGCAAACAAACATGTTCTAACAACGTTTTGCTAACATTCCCATTAAGTAATAAAAACATTCTCTGAACATTCAAATAGTCTTTTTTTTTAATGTTTTTTCTTGGTTATACAAATGTTAAAAGAACATTCCATTTGATCATTCTGCAAACAGTGTGAGAATGTTACTCTGAACATTCTAAAACTAGTTACATTTGTTAGAATGTAAGAATGTTAGAACTTTGAAAGAATGTCCAACTAAAATTGAAAATGTTCATGAACGATCTACAAATAATGTTATTATTAAAGACTAACTTTGAACAAACGTTCTGTTGACGTTACTGGAAAGTTCTGAGAAGGTTCTCTGTTAGCTGTGATGTTGTGTTCAGGTTTCCAGAGCTGGGTTATATTGCTCGACGGTTTCCTTATACATATTGGCAGCGCGTCTATATCATTTGCTTATTTTAACTGCTTAGCTCATGCGGAGAAAGAGGAAACCAGGGCAACATTACAGCCACCACCCAACTTAGACACATCCTCAGACACACCTAGAGACAGTAACACTATCTGAGACCACACACACACACACACACACACACACACACACACACACATCCTTGCAGAGGCCTAGTATAGCTGATGCATCTGATACACTTACAAGGAAAAAGTTTCTTTTGTCACACAGCTCTGCCAGGCATAAACCAGTGTGTGTGTGAGCGTGTGTGTGTGTGTGTGTGTGTGTGTGTGTGTGTGTGTGTGTGGGTGCGTGCGGTGTGTGTATGAAAACAGCACACTAAAGTACTGACCGGCTCTCAGTGGAGCAACTCCCAGTTGTGCGTCATAGTTACTGTTGTCATGGCAATTTCTAAATTCTGACACCCTGTATTTAGAGGAGATTACAGGAGAAATACTGAGTGACAGTTTCACATTAAAGGAAAACACTCTTACAAATAACAGTTCTTTATGGTTCTTTATGGTTCCATGAACATCCAGGGAAGCTTTCCATTACACAAAAGGTTCTTTATAATGGAAAAATGTTCTTAGAACGTTCTTCACACTAAGAAAAAAATGGTTCACTGAAAGGTTCTTTGAGGAACCGTAAATGACATCACTGCAAAAACCTTTGGAAACTTTATTTATAAGAGTGTAATTGCAAAGACATGGAGCAAAACTGGAAAGTGTTTTATTAGTGAAACATCTGTGCACTATAATCCAAGTCTTCTGAAGTCATATCTTACATCTTTTGGTCTGGACACGAAAAAAAGAAAATGATTCATTTAGTCCTGGTTTGCTTAGCGTTCACAATGGCCCTCATTTATCAAAAGTGCGTACACCAAATTTCCAGCGTACACCTGGCGTACACCCAAAACCACGGTGACTTTGAGATTTATCAATATGGACTTTGGCGTACGGCACGCTCAAATCCTACACCAGCTCAGGAGGTGGTGTACGCACGTTTTGAGTTAGTGCGGAGCTGCGCAGAAAAACAATTCATAACACCACAAAACGCACTGACAAACTAAAAGATATGATATGATTTATTATAACCCACCGTAAAACAACAACAACAACAAAGTAATTATAACTTTAAGTGTTTATTTTTGTGCAACATTGTCTTCAATGTTTAATTCGTGAGATTTTACCAAAGCATTTGATATGTAAGCATACGTATTTCTTCAGTCGCGAGCCTGTGCGCTTTACCTGACGTTTGCGCACGGACTGGGTTCAGTAATGAAAGGCTTTCAATGACCAAAAAATAATTCAGAATGACAAAATAATAAAAATGACATTATTCTTCTTTTAAATAATAATAACGACATTCTTCTTCTGAATAACAATAAGCGTCATTAATAATAAAAATCATAAAAATAAGAAGAAGATCTTCAGTGCCGACTGCCGAGACGCGCCTCTTTGTGCGATCTTTAGATCTGACCACTTTTTTTTTCCACCTACAATAAACAAGAAAACTCATGCTTAACTTGATCACTAGCCTATTGGTCTAAGCAATAAAACATTCTTAACTCTGCTGGAGTGCGCGTCTCAACCCCCACACTATTAACAGAACTCGTAACTTAGGTTGAATTAATCCCTACTTTTATCCACTTTAACCTTTAATCCCACTCTTTAAACTCCTAAATAAAATAGTTTTGTTTCTTTACATTTCCCTGGTGATGGTCATGGTCTCGATATCCACGTCGGAGGCCCTGTCCCAAATGGCACACTCCGGACTTGTGGACTTCCTCAGAGTCCACACTTCAGTGACGTCATGAGTGCAGACCTATAGGGCCCTTAGCGCGAGTCCGCGAGGGCGCATTGAGAGGTATTTTTGGGACAGACTCGATCATCACGCCGGAAACAGGAAGACAGTCTGTTTTTTTTTTATTTTTTTTTTTATTTTTTTTATTGAATTTTCAAAATCACAGAGTTTGATATCAAGTTGACATTTCTTTTACATATTTTCTGATAAGTATCACCTTTGACAAGTAAAACATGAGACAACAATAATTTGAAGAAAGAAAAAAAAAAAGAACAAACAGAACAGAAAAAAAGGGGGGAAAAAAGGATAAAGGGCATCACGGACATATATTAAATTCCTTTAGCAGAGATACAGATCCCTTGTCTTAAATTTGTCATCTGTCTTACTTCATACAAATGAATTTGACTTTTGTATAAAAAAATGTATGTTATTGATTTGTTTCTATTATTAGGAAAATGTCATATTCATCAAACTAAGTGGAGTAACTCAAAACCCAACTTTGCTCATTTCAAAGCAGTCTTTAACATGTATTTTGAGTCTGTAAAGTTTTTTAAAAAATCGGAAGACAGTCTGGTTGTTGTTATGGACAGGAGCTGCAGGTTCGGGGAAATATGCTGACTATTGTTGTTGTGTTTATGACTCAGTAAAGCCCTGACATTCTGTTCTATTTATTTTATGAATCATGATATTATATTATTATATTATTCAGCTCGCTATTATTAGCCTATGTTATAGACATCAACCACTGGTTGATGATCATAATGTTTGTATAAACTTGTGTCTTGTCATAAAAACCGTAATGATAATTACACTTAAATATTTTCTTCTCAGAGCCATGTTAACAATTGTCCGTGAGTGAAATATCCTCCCATCTGTTGTCTGATTGGCCTTTCGCAAGGATTCCTGGGTAGTTAAAGTGCGTGGAGCCTGCTTCTATGCGGGCTTCGCGGAAGACCGCTTCAAGGGTACAAAGGGGGCGCTGCTGAGCACACTTCAGAGCGTTAAAATGCTATTGGGACGGCCTACGGACTCGTAGACTCGGCGAGCACGCGCAATTTAAGTCCACGAGACCGAAAGTCCGCATGAAGTGCGCCATTTGGGACTGGGCCGGAGAAGTATTTTTTCTTTGCCGTCTTCCATATGTTTATGGCGTAAAATGAGGGCGTGGGGGATATTCTAATGACGATCGTTTTCAGCCGCTGCATTTATCAAGGGCAGGTATTGCGTACACCAGGATTTCAAAGGTACGCACAGATTCATAAATCAGGCGGTGAGAGGAGTGTAAGCATAATCTTACGCCAACATATACGACCGTTTCTACGCAAGATTGATAAATGAGGGCCATTGTCTTTTTTAACACAGAATCTAAAAATACAAAACAAAAAAGGTCACATCTTGTGACATGTCCTGATTTTGGTTCATTTACATGTCTGTGGTCCGTGTTTTAATAGTTCAGTAGTGTTCAGAAGCGGACTGAGACTCTTTTCAGTGGTCTTGGTCCGCTTGTTTGGTTCAGACGGCAGCGTTCACACTTATTCAGATGAACCGCACTAACAGAGCAATCACACCAGGGTTCGTCTTATTGAACACAGCCTGAAATAACACTGCTGTTTCATACCAGAAAAAACACACTTGACTTTACCTCCCACTTTACCTCCAAAAACAGTATCTGAAGAGTGTTTAGAGGTTCCCGAGTGCATCCGAAATAATAAAAAACACGGGGTACCGTATCGTCACTTGGACGGTAACCATGGCGACCGATCGTCTGTCATGTTTGCTCCAGGAGTGACTCGGGGAAATGCCAGCGCAGGTCGAGAGGAGTCCACACCCACCAAATTACCCAGCAGAATATAGTATTTAAAGGATTCATGTTTCTGTGCTCAAAACAATTTTTACATCCACACACACTGCAGCTGCCTACAAAGAGCTTTCATTTGAACACACATGGATGGATGGATGGATGGATGGATGGATGGATCTATTGGTTTTCATTACTGGGAATGCAACGGAATACTGGTCATGGAACATACTGGAACATTCTAGAATCATCGATACGAAACATCCTTTAAACATTCCATTTGTTAGTGACTTTCTGTTTCACTTAGCTTTATTCTGTTTTAGATTTACTTATACAGAGAGTTTTAGTGTGTGTGTGTGTGTGTGTGTGTGTGTGTGTGTGTGTGTGTGTGTGTGTGTGTGTGTGTGTGTGTGTGTGTGTGTGTGTAACATTATATATACACAACATTATTATAAAAAAATGAATTTATTATATATTAATGTTTTGAACTATTTTTAATAATTATATAAATATTATATTAATATTACCGTACAATTTTTCTGTTCATTTCAATTTAAATTCAATTTATATATTATATATATATTTTTTATTGTAATTTTTTTTTAATGTTATTTTAGTTTTAGTATTATAAATTGAAATAGTGGGCTCTGCGCTGTTTTCCACGCTGTGTTTTTGCTCATTTGTCACCCTCACCTCTCAGTTTCTGCAAATACAATAAAATTCAGTATATAACATTACCATATAATTCAACTATATATTTCCTAACCAGGTTGACACAGTTCATAAAGACATGAAAAGTATAAATACGAATTGAAATGTAATTTGACCATGGAACCCGGAGAGGCACATTTAGGAAATGAATATTAAGTTAATGTGACAGCTTATCTCTCTAGAAGGAGCTTTTATTGAAACTATTAAACTAAGCTTAACGACAGCATCTTTTATTCATGAGAATGGCAGCGTGTGCGGAGAGGCCTGGAAATGAGGTCTTTAAAAGACGCCCGGCGAGGAAGTGCTTCCCAGACCCAGCGATTTCTGTCTTACATTATTGCATTATGCATTAATTATTTTCACAATTCATACTATAGGTGCATAGAGAAGACTAGATGATATAAATGAAATGCTGGGGTGTTGTGGTGGAGTGGTTATCAAGATCTTACGGTTTAGTTGCAAAAATGTTATATACAATCATGTTCAGAAATTGAATCAATTAAAAATGTGAAACCGTGTGTGTGAGTGTGTCGTACATGTTAAAGCAGCAGGAGTTTCATGATCAGAAATCACCTTGTAAGGAAACAGTGAAGCGCTTGTCTAATAGATCCACACTTGCAGGGACTGTAAGGCTGTTCATATCGCTCTAATGCTTATTGTCATGCATACAGACATGTGTTCTGCTTTAATGAAGTAGGAGAAATCTGCCCCGGGCCAACAACGCCTGCGTCTCGCTCCATACAAAAGACTCTTTATGCACATGCACACACACACACACACACACACACACACACACACAACACACACACACACACACACACACACACACACACAAACAAAGCAGCTAAAACAGTAACAGGCTAAATTTATACTCATGAGAGCTTCTTATTGTCCTATTCACTCAAAACATTATGAAAGATCTTGTGTTTTCAAATTTTATGAATACACTGGTTTCAAATTGTTTTAAATTTTAATTTTATCTATATCCTTTCACAATTTGAGTTATGATGATTCCAAGAGAGAGCGAGCAAAAAACAAAAATCAGTTTTTGAGCAAAAGACCTGTGGATGTGAAGTGGTTCAGTGCATCCCTGCTGTATTTAGAGATGAATCATCACAGACAGTATCTGGTCATCGGCACAATCCTCATCTTTTGTGTCCCGCCGCAGGACGCATTAGTTCAGAAGATTTAGAGAAGGGGCCCGGCACCACATCACATTACAATTGAAATATGAATTTCTAGTCAGCTCAAATGTAAGTGGTGGTGCTCATTTATACCACCTCGAAACCGGTGAGATCGGGGGATTAATTCAATAATCTGTGAATCCTAATGCAATTAGGCGTTGCTTTGGTGTGTTGCTATCCAGTGTAAGTCTAAATTCAATCTGTTCATCATATAAGGCAATCGATTGTTCAGAAAATGTTGACTAAACCACTTGATTCATGTGTGTAAGATTTACAGTTTTTTAATCTTTTTCTAAACTTTTTGAAGTGCGACAAAGTGGTAGTTGCATGAACTGTCAAAGGAGCTACCAACTTTGACAGTTCATGCAACTAATTTAAAAGATTTTCATTCATGTTTTGAGGATGCACGAAAGTCTTACGGGTTTGAATGCATTAGTGAGAGAGCGAGTGCGTGTGAATTAATTCAGCCTGGCAGCGTCTCTCTACTAATACTGAAGCTGTGGGTTTTAGTTACTAAGAAATATATGCTAGAACTTTTCAGTTTATTGTACTGTGCGATGCAGCAGAACATTAGTTTAGAACAGCGATTAACTTACATGTAGGCCTACAATAAGCTGTTTAAAATGTGCATGAGTACCCAAATGGTAAAATCAAACATATATCTTGTGGAGCGCTCTCTGCATTTATTTGTTATTTTAACTGTTGGAAACAGAGCGTAAAAGTTCTTATCATTTTGCGTCCTCTATAGGCCATGATCAACGACTAGTCGACGCCAAGCTTAAAGCGTCGTGGCAGAGCATTAAAGTCGACAAATGATGAACTAACCCTTTTAAATCAAAAAGAGGGAATGATTAGTACAAACGTGGCCATGATTTACTAAAGCAAGGGGGAAATTAATAAGTTGTGGGAGTTAAATCTTATTTCGGGGCCCCAATTTAACTAAAACGAGAGAACAAATTCTTAATTCGAGGCCACGATACACGGCTCTTTACTGCTCAATTTTATTTCATGGGTTTGATTTATTCGCTGGCCTCTGTTCTGTGTGTTGACGGGTCACTGTATGCGGTGTTATATTATGGCTCATGGCCATGAGGGCCGTTCCAGCTCGACCCGTGATGCCCTGCCGATAATGGCCGTCATTTAGCTCTGTGTGCTTAGCGCTGCGGTTAGCATTCAGCTCACCATGTGACACAGGCACCGTCTCAGATTTGACAGGCTGTGTCTCGAGGCCTCGGATGACGATCATCTGACCCGATTCCATCCCAAAAAAACTTCATGGCGGAGGCCAGGTGCAGTCAGATAATAAGAGTTAGTGGCACAGGACGACAGCACACATGTAGTGTTTGTTAGCCGTGTGCCACTGAGACATGTAACAGTCCGCTGTGATAAACTCTTTTACCCCGAGGCATCGAGAACAAGGCTCTATTGTGACCACGTGCTTCCATACGCGTGGACGTCATGCATTGGAGACGTCAGAGTACGAAAAGAAATTAGGGAATAATTGCACTGCACCTTTTTTTTTCTTCTTGTTTTCAAGCACAAATATCTAAGCATTCTTAAATTAAGAAGCCAAAATTGATGAAGTAGGAAAATGTACATCCTCACCCTTCATTAAAATATTATTGATTGACAAAAAAAATGATTTTGTAAGCATGTTGCGCAGTTGTGCTTGGAATCAATTGTTTTATTAATTACACAATGAAACATGCCAAATTGTGCGGACAATTTTTGGTCAGGCTGTCATACAAAGATTATCACATGCAAAAACCAGAGAGAACTAATGAAATATTAATAAAAGATTTTGTTGCAGTCATGATGTATGTTTTTTTTTCCTGTGAGCTATTTGTTTTTGCATCGTAAAATAAAACATGTATAGCCTTTTTTTTGCCAAATAATTTGTCAGATAATACCTTAACCACGTTTAGGTGTATATTCCCTCATATTTTAAAAAAGAAAAAATATTTTAATGAGAGTTTGTTGGCATGTAGTTGCAAAATTTCTTGTGATTAGTAGAATGTGGACAATCGGATTAAAGTGTAACCTGTGAATGACACTCATTCAAGATATTGTATGAATTACTGTATTGAACTGAACAATGAATGATCTGGGACAGGACGGCTGATGTATCTGTCCATCCGGAACGCTTCGCCTCGCTTTTGTGAGAGAAAGAAAGAAAATTCAGAGTGATAAAAGTGTCATTGTGACCTCAGAGTAACAAAAGAGGAGACGGCCAGCGTCCAGAAGAGAGTCAGATGTCCACCAGATAGTGCAGCACAAGAGAGTGTCTGTCTGGGGAAATGAGCTCTCTTTAATATCTCAATATGAGACATGAAGTCAAAGTGAAATCAAAATCTACTTTCTTACAACATTTTCCTGGTCTTATTTTTTGTTGTGAAAATTCATCAGTCCATGTTATTTTATGCACTGTAAAAAAATTATCCTGTAAAAAACAGTAAACTACTGGCAGCTGTGGTTACCAGCATCATACCGTAAAAATACGGTCTGTTACTGTTCTTAAAATTAATAGCTAAATACCGTTATGTCAGTTACAGTATATACAGTAACTGTAATTTAACAGACATATAGCTGTAGCTGACAAAAACGGGTAATTTAAACTGTTAATTTCAAAAAAAAAACAGTTACACATCGTATTTTTAAGTATGATGCTGGCAACCACAGCTGTTTACGTTTTTAATTAAAATTATTTTTTAAGTTGTAAAAACTGTTTGTTTCATTAATCTTAATTAAAAGATAATAACTTGATTATCACCTGTGCATACAATTTTAATAAAACAACAAAATGTAATTTATAAAATAATTAAAAAAAATAATATAAAATAATGAATCTAGCAGTTTAGTAACCACTCAAAATTATTCATTTATGAAGAAGTAACGACACTTTTCACAACCAATAAAGACAATAAAATAGATTATATGAGATCAAACACAATAAAAATGAACTCGCAACCAAAACCCTCATGCTAAATCAAATTCAATCATCAAATTCTCCAAAGACCAAATGATCTGAGCAGTTGAAACATCTGAGAAAAAAAATATGCTTAAATGAGACAGTCAGTGTATAAACGAACCTCTGAAACGCAGAAAGGGGAGACACAGAATAGTGTTTCTACAACACACACACACACAACACACACACACACACACACACACACACACACACAATAATATCCTGCGGTCTTGACCTTGAAGATCTGCTGAATGGCTCTTGCTTTTCCAGTAAAATCTACAGCCAGCGGCTCACACAACAAAAACACACAGGCCGTCTCGTCTCGTCACCAGACAGCCAACAAACTATTAATTGTTGGAGACAATGCAAACAGCCAATTTGCAAATCGTAATTATTCAGCTGCTTCAAACACGCTGAAGATAAAGCGTCTATGAGGAGAAGAATGGAGGTTCATTAGCCACTAGTTAATGAGAACTAATGGAAGACGGCGGCAGGGTTAAGAATCGAAACAAAAACACAGAATGAACATTGTTCAGCCTGTCGAGGAGTGTTGTGGAAATGAGATTTCAGAGATACTAATATCTTCATGTGTATTTAACAAATCCTCTTCTGAGCTCATGAATATTAAAATGAGCGAGTTTACATTCTCTCACCACTGGCCAGATAAACCCGGTGTAATCGCTAGTCATCACGCAACGCTGAAACAATGGGTTCATAAATTATTCCATGTCATTCATCACCCAGAGGCTTTAATTGCATGCAGATTAAATAATTGCATATAACTAATATCAGGTTAGATTCTGACAGGCGTCAGATCTCAAGAGGATATTTAGTTTTCCCAGCATCCTTCAAATGCGCAGCATAAAATATCAATCATGTTGAGCGGGAAAGGTCACACGCCTCCATAACTGAGTTTAACGTTGGTCACACAACAGGAAAAAATGAATCAAAGATGACAAGAATGGAGTGTGATGAGAAAAATACAATGGCTATGCTAAGAGTTGCATACTATTCTTGCAGTATGGTGTATGTATATTGTTTTTGTATGCGTGGAGTACCTGAAATGGTAATGAATGTCACGTTCAATACGGCTTCAGCATGATGGATGATAAGATGCTCCAGGAGACGCATGAAGAACATCAACATTATTAATGCAGACACACATACAGATTCAATGAACTTACACACAGACTTACTGTACAGTATACTCCCTACTGTAACATACACTCACCTAAAGGAGGAACACCATACTAATATGCCAGGGCATTTAAACGATGCCCAATTGGCACTAAGGGGCCTAAAGTGTGCCAAGAAAACATCCCCCACACCATTACACCACCACCACCAGCCTGCACAGTGGTAACAAGGCATGATGGATCCATGTTCTCATTCTGTTTACGCCAAATTCTGACTCTACATCTGAATGCCTCAACAGAAATCGAGACTCATCAGACCAGGCAATATATTCAAGTCTTCAACTGTCCAATTTTGGTGAGCTCTTGCAAATTGCAGCCTCTTTTTCCTATTTGTAGTGGAGATGAGTGGTACCCGGTGGGGTCTTCTGCTGTTGTAGCCCATCCGCCTCAAGGTTGTGCGTGTTGTGGCTTCACAAACGCTTTGCTGCATACCTGGGTTGTAACGAGTGGTTATTTCAGTCGAAGTTGCTCTTATATCAGCTTGAATCAGTCGGCCCATTCTCCTCTGACCTCTAGTATCAACAAGGCATTTTTCGCCCACAGGACTGCCGCATACTGGATGTTTTTCCCTTTTCACACCATTCTTTGTAAACCCTAGAAATGGTTGTGTGTGAAAATCCCAGTAACTGAGCAGATTGTGAAATACTCAGACCGCCCGTCTGGCACCAACAACCATGCCACGCTCAAAATTGCTTAAATCACCTTTCTTTCCCATTCTGACATTCAGTTTGGAGTTCAGGAGATTGTCTTGACCAGGACCACACCCCTAAATGCATGAAGCAACTGCCATGTGATTGGTTGATTAGATAATTGCATTCATGAGAAATTGAACAGGTGTTCCTAATAATCCTTTAGCTGAGTGTTAAGTAAAACCCCTTCATTAATCCCACAAGGGGCAATTGTATTAGGGCAGTGGCATCACATTACAAAACATACATTAAAACAATCATATTCCACATTCACATATCTACATATATCAACATTCCAATGCACCATGCTTTATAATATTATATAAAAAAAAAAAGCAAACAACACCTCAAGAATCCTTAATAGAAAAATTTGCATTGCAAATACGAATGACTTCTGGTACAAAGTGTACAAAAGTGAAGTATCGATTTGTTAGACACTTATTATATATATAATCTCTAGCGTTTCAGAAGACATCTCCAAATTTTGCAACGATAATCAAAGGATACTCCAATGAAATGAGAACTGGGGAAAATAAAGGTTAATTAACACAATTACATCACTGGAATAAATACTGTGCTACTTCTTCTCCATTCCATGCTGGCAGCGATGGATAAAACATCTTAGACACTAGTTCACTGAGCTGCAAACTCTGTTAAAAATGCATCATACAGAGACAGGAGAGCTTGGGGAGTGTTATATGGACAGGCTTTATTCCTCTGGGTCTGTGAAAGAGCAGACATTAACTGAGAGATTCACCAGCCCTCCTGCATTAAGACTAAACCTGTGTCTTCCAGCTCACTTCACCAGAGCTTCCTGAGAGATCTGACACACTCCGCCATATCTGCAGACCACAACATCAGAGACTACCCACAACACCCTAGCAACCACCAAAATACCCTAGCAACAATCAAACACTATAGCAACCACCCAAACAATCAAACATTGTAGCAACCATATAACACACAAAAATGACATAGAACACCCTACCAACCATTTAAGACACCCTAGCAACAAGCAGACACTATAGCAACCACCCAAAACACTCAGGAACAACATAGAACACCTTAACAACCACTTAGAACACCCTAGCAACAATCAAACACTCTAGCAACCACCCAAAACACAATATCAACCACCTAAACACCCAAGAACTTAGAACACCCTAGCAACCATTTAAGACACCCTAGCAAAAATCAAACACTCTAGCAATAAAGTGTATTAAGTGTATGCAAACACTCTAGCAATCACCCAAAACACCCAGGAACAACACAGAACAACCTGACAACCACTTAGAACACCCTAGCAACCATTTAAGTCACCCTAGCAACAATCAAACACTCTAGCAACCACCCAAAACACCCAGGAACAACATAGAACAACCTGACAACCACTTAGAACACCCTAGCAACCATTTAAGTCACCCTAGCAACAATCAAACACTCTAGCAACCACCCAAAACACCCAGGAACAGTTGCATAAACTAACCATAGTTAAGACTTGCTTAATAACTAATAGCCAACTAGAACATTATAAGGTTCACCCTTACATTCAATTTAAATACATCTACCTTTATTAACTGACTAAAAAGTACTCCATCAGAGTATGAACAACTTAGATAGCTAGATACAACCTTAACAACACCACTTAGAACACCCTAGCAACCATTTAAGACACCCGCAACAATCAAACACTCTAGCAACCACCCATAACACATCACCATAGAGAACAATGATAAACACCTAGAAACAACACTACAACCACCACCATATAAATAAACAAAGAACGAAACACCCTAGCAACCATTTAAGCACCCTAGCAACAATCAAACACTCTAGCAACCACCCAAAACAATCAACCATAAACCAGACTAGAAACTAGCCAACATGTTAAGACACCTAGCAACAATCAAAACTCTAGCCCACAGAAATTAATCAAGAGAACACCTATCATATTTAAGACAAACTAGAACTCGATCACCTTTATGCAACACTCAAAAATATATCACACCCAAAACGAAAAATGTTAGAATACAACATTTAAGACCTAGACTCAACATCTATGCAACACGCCCCATTAACCACCTAAACACCCAAGAACTTAGAACACCCTAGCAACCATTTAAGACACCCGCAACAATCAAACACTCTAGCAACCACCCATAACACCATATCAACCAATGTAGAACACATATCAATGATTTAAGACACCCTAGCATCAATCAATCACTCTAGCAACCACCCAAAACACCATATCAACCACCTAAACACCCAAGAACGTAGAACACCCTAACAACCAATTAAGACACCCTAGCAACAATCAAACACTCTAGCAACCACCCAAAACACCATATCAACCACCTAAACACCCAAGAACTTAGAACACCCTAGCAACCATTTAAGACACCCTAGCAACAATCAAACACTCTAGCAACCACCCATAACACCATATCAACCAATTAGAACACGATATCAATGATTTAAGACACCCTAGCAACAATCAATCACTCTAGCAACCACCCAAAACACCATATCAACCACCTAAACACCCAAGAACGTAGAACACCCTAACAACCAATTAAGACACCCTAGCAACAATCAAACACTCTAGCAACCACCCAAAACACCATATCAACCACATGAGAACACCTACAAGATTTAAGACACCCTAGCAACAATCAAATCACTCTAGCAACCACCCAAAACACCATATCAACCACATAAACACCAAGAAGTAGAACCTAACAACCATAGACACCTAGCAACAATCAAACACTCTAGCAACCACCCAAAACACCATATCAACCACCTAAACACCCAAGAACTTAGAACACCCTAGCAACCATTTAAGACACCCTAGCAACAATCAAACACTCTAGCAACCACCCATAACACCATATCAACCAATGAGAACACCATATCAATGATTTAAGACACCCTAGCAACAATCAATCACTCTAGCAACCACCCAAAACACCATATCAACCACCTAAATATCCAAGAACTTAGAACACCCTAGCAACCATTTAAGACACCCTAGCAACAATCAAACACCCTAGCAACCACTCAAAACATCCTAGCAACAACACAGAACACCCTAGCCACCCTATTGATCACCTAGTTTGAAATTCTTTAGAAACCACCTAAAACACCCATGAATAACAACCTCCTAAACACCCAATAACCACCAAGAACGAGCAACCATCCACAAAATACGCTAGCATATGGGCAGCGTGTTTTGCATGGGCAAGTGGCACACTTGTTTCTTCAGAAAACGCAAAAAGCAATCAAACAAATCCAGCAGTCGGTGGTTTGAGAAGGTTTTCCTGGCGCTGAATCAGAAATAGGATGCCAGTATGTGCCAAAGCGCCCACTGAGCCCCCTCCGTCTCACCTGTGGAGAAAACTCACACTAACGAGTGATAATTACCTCCTTCATCTCGCTCTCGGACTCAAACACAGCTGCAAAACAACACTCACTTATCTCTCAGCAGAAGCAAAAATAAAGAATACAGCAAATCACACATTTAAAACAGACAGCCAATCAATGCAAGAACTTGAATTTGCTTTCTGATCAGATGCAGGTTTTAGAAGGGAAACTCATGTCACACTGTCTGAGTTTTCTCATCATGTGCTCTGATTGTCTCTTCACTTCCAGAAAACGTGCGACGGATTACTTTTAATGTCTAATAAATTGAGTTGTCTGAGCTTTTGCATGTCTGGTAAGACAAATGAACAAAGAAATGACATGTTCTTGTCATCAAATGCTTTTCAAAAACTACTGTTCCAGCATTATCACCTAAAATTATGACCATTATCAGACTGACATCTCAAAGTCTGTTTGTTTAGAGAGAGCAAATGTTTTATAAATCAAATAAATGAATGTTAATGTGCATCTTTGCTTCATTTACAGTTGTTTGCTGGACTATTAGAGCAATGGGACTGTGTATAAAACTGAGGAATAGTTAACAAGAGAGTGTGTGAAGATGAAACTTCTGATATCTGCTGTTTATGAGTTTACAACCCAGCTGATCCATCGCACAGCAGCTGTGGGCTGAATGTCCCTTAAACAGAAAACATGTGGTACGCGTGCCTCGGGCTAACAGATTCTCCAGTCTATTAACGCTGAAGAGGAAGTGGATGATAAATGAATGTTTCTGTAACGTAATTATTGTCCTTTAACACAATGGGTCTCATGGACCGTTCCTCTGTGGCTTTAGGCTCCTCTGCCATAATGTATTTCAGAAGGACATTTTATTGCTCAGATGTTGCTTTTTCGTAGCTCAAGAGACGCTAATTATCATTTAACTTTGTCACAGATGATTCACAAAATATTCTTTAGGCTCCTTGACACAAATTGTGTAGATATAAAGAGTGAATCATACAAACTGGCAGGAGCATGACGAGTCATTTTACCTCAAAATCACATGCTAGAAATAAACAATTACATGTTGCATATATAAAATTAAGCCAATTTTCCTCTGGAATTCTCATTGCTGTAATGCAAAAAAATTAATACTTTATTTTTTCAAACATACTAAATAAAATTGAAAGGTTTATTGTTTTGGAAAGGGTTAATATAATATAAATATGAAAATATATTATATAAAATGTTTCATGTAAAACCTTAATGAATATATGTGTATATATAATATTACAAGTATATATATTAGTAATGTCAAATTGGATAATCACGATTAATAGCATCAAACATAAAATATAATATATAATATATATATTATATATAATATATAATATATATAATATATATATATAAATATATACATATATATATGACCCTGGATCACAAAACCAGTCATAAGTCGCACGGTTGTATTTGTGGCAATAGCCAACAATACCAACAATATTGTATGGGTCAAAATGATCTGGGTTTTTTTAAATGCCAAAAATCATTCAGATTTTAAGTAAAGATCATGTTCAATAAAGATATTTAGTCAATTTCCTACCATAAATATATAAAAACAATATTTTTGTGAGTGGATGCAGCACAATCGTGAACATAAATGAACAACTTTAAAGGCGATTTTCTCAATGTTTTGATTTTTTTGCACCCTCAGATTCCAGATTTTCAAATAGTTGTATCCCGACCAAATATTGTCCAATCCTAATTCCTAATTCTTATTTATTCACTTATTTATTATAAATCTAAATGTCAAAAATGTACCCTTATGACTGGTTTTGTGGTCCAGAGTCACATATACGTGTGTGTGTGTGTGTGTGTGTGTGTGTGTGTGTGTGTGTGTGTGTGTGTGTGTGTGTGTGTGTGTGTGTGTGTGTGTGTGTGTGGTACATACACATATAGCATATATTTACAAACTTTTATGTTAGATGCGATTAATCGTAATTATTCGATTTGACAGCACTAATATATATTTATTTATTTTTTTAATAAAATACTTTATTTACATGCTTAATTTCAGGACATTTCTTTATGAGATTCACCCACAAACAGCACAGATAATTTGATGAGAATTTTGAGATAATTTAGATCTCTGACTACAGGACTTTTTTTGCTGAGGAGAAACATCTCAATATAACCCGATATTCAGATTCTGGACCCCTGGATGAAACTAAACCCACCGCTGGAGGTTGTGAGCGAGGTGGAGGCTCGAGGAAGCACGACTTCTTCTGGAGATTTACTGTTTCTATAGAGCACAATCCTCAGGATCCCTCTGGCCCACACACACACACACACCACACGATCCGACCTCCCCCTCGCTGTCTGACAGCGCTCCATCAAACCCAGGCCGGCCTCTTGCTCTTTGTTTCCATAGAAACAGCAGTCTGTGGAAACCTACAAGGAAAAAGATGGAGTGAAAAAAGAAAAGCAAAGAAAAACAGGAAACAGTTGATGTGAGAGGAAACACTGTGATATCACACCACACAACACCAACACACACACACACACACACACACACACACACACACACACACACACACACACACAACACACACACACACACACACACAACACACACACACACCACACTGTACTGAGAGACTGATGCATGTGGAAACTGTTGAGGATTGAGGTGGTTGACCAACAGGTTGATTAAAGTGCAGATTTATTTTCAAACAAGAATCTAGAACATAGAACAAAGACATGAAACTAGACTTTCACTTGCTGGACTAAACTAAATAACCCAAAGTTAAAAACACCCAAAAACAAAAGGGGAAACATAGGACTACTACATAACATGAGAACAACCCCCAAAAAATTCAGTAGCACCTCATTGCAGTACACGAGATCCGGGGGCGGAGTCGGATCCAGATTAAGGGGTGGGGTTGGGTAGGTTTAGGGTGGTTTAGGGATAAGGGTGGAGCTGGGTAGTTTAGGGTGGGTTTAGGGATAAGGTGTGGAGCTGGGTAGGTTAAGGTATGTAAGGTGGGAGGAGTTGGATCTAGATCCGACTCCTCCCCGTGGATTTCATGTTCTGCAGTGAGGACCATCTCAAAAAATTGGTGAATTGCTGATCATTATTTAACCAGATATTTTCAAAATCTAGACATGATTTGCTAAAACTAATTGCCCTGAAGTAGTAACAAACTGCACTTATTTTGGGATTTTCTTTTGGGATCTTAATAATAAATTTCTAAGCATCCGTATAGTTTAAGCAATACGATAACAAGATAATTATGCCTCTTGCTGAACTGAACTAAATGTTGCATTGTGTAGTTTGAAATGTGTGTCATTGCATATTGCAATTACTGCCTCATATACATTATATTCCATTCCTGCAAATGAAATGAGTGTTAGACCCTAAACTTACTCCATATAAGTACGAAAAGTATGTCCGACAGGACACATGTTTGTGTATGTTTTCTGGCCTTAGTATACTTAATGGCCACATTTTCTGTGAGTGAGTATGAACAACAATTGAGAAAATCAACTGTGTGAAAGGTGGAGAAGCAGAAGTGAGTTTCCCTCTCTCTCTCTCTCTCTCCTCTCTCTCTCTCTCTCTCTCCTCTCTCTCTCTCTCCCTCTCTCTCCCTCTCTCCTCTCTCTCCCTCTCCTCTCTCTCCTCTCCCTCTCCCTCTCTCTCCTCTCCCTCTCTCTCTCTCTCCCCTCTCCCTCTCCTCTCCTCTCCTCCCTCTCCCTCTCTCTCTCTCTCTCTCTCTCTCTCCTCTCCTCCCTCTCCCTCTCTCTCTCTCTCTCTCTCTCCTCTCTCCCTCTCCTCCTCTCTCCTCTCTCTCTCTCTCTCTCCCTCTCTCCCTCTCTCCCTCTCCTCTCTCTCTCTCTCTCTCTCTCTCTCCTCTCTCCCTCTCTCTCCTCTCTCCTCTCTCCCTCTCTCTCCCTCTCCCTCTCTCTCTCCTCTCCTCTCTCTCTCTCTCCCTCTCCCTCTCTCTCTCTCCTCTCTCCTCTCTCCTCTCCTCTCCCCTCTCTCTCTCCCCTCTCTCTCTCTGACTGAATGGCGCCTGAGATTGTGCTGAGAAGAGCCACAAATCTCCTCTCGCCTCGGCACGTCTGACAGCAGGTGCTGAAAGTGTGTGTGAACTTCACTGCCAGTTCTTCAGAAACACACACTCTCTACCAGCACACTGATATCGAGAGAATGCATGTATCGACTTCCTGTTTCGCATTGGATCTTTGTCTAAAATTTTTTTTAGACTTGTTGCACAGTACAAATATCTAAACATTCTTAAATCAAAATACTTTTACTTGAGAAGCAAAAGGTATAAAGTCTTGTGTTTTTAAAAAATATCAAAATTAAGTTTATACTTCAAGCAAAAAAAAAATAAAAAAATTCAAAAGGAAAATGAGTTTTATTATTTTAAGCATAATCCCCACTAGCAGGAATGTTCTCAGAACTTTAGATAACATTCAGGCAAGGTTCTTTCAAAGTTATGAACAAACGTTCTTCCAGTAGTGTTGATAGAACGTTTATTAAAAGTTATCTGGTCTGTAATAATATTCTCAAAAAATTAGCACAAAAATATTAGTTATACATAGTTCTTGGAACACTTTTTCTTGCAATGTTGATCTAACACTTTTTTAATAGTTGCTACATGTTTAGGAATGTTCAGAGAACATGCAACAGTATCAATAATGTTTGAAGAATTATAAAATGTAATGTTTCCTTAATGTTTGCAAAAGCAACAAAAAAAAAAAAAAAAACGCATAACCAAAAAAAAACGTGTTTAAAACATTTTAAAAACTATATTTTTTGAAAGTTCAAAGAACATTCAGACATTATGTTCCCTTAATCTTAGAACATATTATTGTTAGCTGGGAAGCCACTTAATTTTGATGAACTTTTCAGACTTTATATCTTGCTTCTCAAGTAAATGTATCTTTTGACAATGTTTAGATATTTTACAGTAAACCAAGGCAAAAATACTAGTTTGGAAAGTCATTTTTAGTGTCACGTTTGTGTTGGTTTGAATGATGTAATTGTTGTGAGGAGCGAGACTGTGTGTTTGCAGCTGGAAGTGTTGAAGTATAGCTGGGCTCTTGGCTGAGGCACATCATGCCCTCTAATCTCCCAGCATGCACGAGGACGCCCTTCTAATCCACTTCCTGCGCTTTGATCCCTGATTGGCAGCCTGTGGTGCGTCTGAGAGAGTTTCTGCTCCGGCAGCGGGTCGTTGTGGCGGTACTGCCAGTTTACTGTATTTCACAGTGTGACTATATTTGATGGGAAACTAAAACAGCTGTTCCAAACACTAGTGAGCTGCCTGTTTTATTCTGCCTATAACAGCCCTTTGAATGAATCTCTAACACATTAAATGTAATTTACAGTAGAGTAGAGGATTCACATTTATGTCCTGCTATTTAATCTACCCAGAACTCAAAGTGTAGCCACAAGGATTTTTGATGCACAAAGGCAACAAAGGCTATCCCGTCTAAACCAGGCCAACAGAAGATCTATGTGGCACAAGTCACACAAAATTTTAAAGATATGGGAGGAACGTGTCAAAACACAGTGCATCGCATTCTGCTGCACAATCTAAAAATTGCTGGGTTGTTTTAACCCAATATTTAACCTCAAATATGGACAAACCCTAGCCTGGTCCCACCAGACTCTCGTACATTTCATTTGTACAGAGAGTCTGGCACCGCTCCATTGACCAGCGTTAACTTCCTTGTAGGCAGGAACTCTATTGATGTCTAACACTATTGGATCTGCTCAGAGTCACTCTGGATCTGCCATAACCAATCGCTAACGTTTGGTCGTGACGTATGTCTTTTCCCGAATCCCGTTGGGAGAATGGCCACCAACAAAACAAAGCAAAGATTGTTGCTCCGGCTTTAAAGGAGAACTCCGGCGCAAAATGAAATTTGGTCTAATTACACTTTGTTACCTAGTCAACCGTTATCTGAGATTTGTTTTCATGATTATCGAATGTAAATAGTTTTATCTCTAAAAACAGTTTAGCCTATAACACTAGTATAACGCTAGTATATGGGGCATAGAGTAATGACAAATAAAAATCGCTAGTTAATACCACTAACAAGGCTCAAAATAGCCCAACACTAACACGGTAGCATAATCAGGGTCCCTACATACAAACCAAAGCATTGAGAACGTTGTAAATGTACAGACAGTTTAATAAGAAGATATTTTATACATACAGTCAACTTCACGAAAACAGACAGGAGCCATCTTTGGAAAACAGTCTCGAGCAATCGAACCACGAACGCCGAGCCACCTTATCACAACAACTGGCTCGTTCACATCTCACCAGCGCACTTGGCTCGGCGTTCGTGGTTCGACTGCTCGAGACTGTTTTCCAAAGATGGCTCCTGTCTGTTTTTGTGAAGTCGACTGTCTTTACAAAATATCTTCTTATTAAACTGTCTGTACATTTACAACGTTCTCAATGCTTCGGTTTGTATGTAGGGACCCTGATTATGCTACCGTGTTAGTGTTGGGCTATTTTGAGCCTTGTTAGTGGTATTAACTAGCGATTTTTATTTGTCATTACTCTATGCCCTATATACTAGCGTTATACTAGTGTTATAGGCTAAACTGTAAACTGAGATAAAACTATTTACATTCGATAATCATGCAAACAAGTCTCAGATAACGGTTGACTAGGTAACAAAGTGTAATTAGACCAAATTTCATTTTGCGCCGGAGTTCTCCTTTAACTTGCGAGCATATTCGGCAGCGTTGCCACAACGGACCGAATGGCTTCGCTCACATCTTTCTTATTTTGAACTACAACTCAAAATAAAGCACGAGTCGACATCAACGTCATCGTTCTCAGCCACTCCCTCTGTTCCCTGATTGGCCACGTAAAAAATTGATCGGAGAAAACCAAAGTCTACAGCACAATCCCAGACGCAGTACTGAAGGGAAATGAAAAGTGAGCGGAAGTACGAAGGAGGGTGGAGACAGGCTAGACAAACCCAGCCATTGGGTTAAATTTTTAAATTACATATTTAATCCAATGTTTGAGTTTGTCCATTTTTGACCCAAAATTGAGTAAAACAACCCAGCATTTTTAGTGTATGGACCAATCAGAGTGCCTATGACCCCTTCCACCATCAAAAGCAAGCAAGCAAACATTACAAATAAACCTTGAAGAAGTGGAAGAAAGTCGCCTTTTACGATGCGTCCCATTTTCTTTTTCAGGTGGACGGCCGTGTACGTGTGTGCCGTTTACCTAAAGTGATTCACCACGACCCACTGTGACAAGCCAGTGGAGAGACTGTTATGCTCAATGTTCTGGGAAACAAATGTCCAGCCATTCATGTGGACATAAATTTGACACATGCCACCTACCTAAACACTGTAGCAGACCAGCTACACCCCTTCATGACCACGGTGTTCACCTGATTCCTCTTTTAACAGGATAATGCACCCTTACCACACTATACACATTGTTCAGGAGGAATATAATAAAGAGTTCAAAGTGTTGCCCTGACCTCCAAATTCCCCAGATCTCAATGCAATTGATTATATTGTGGGATGTCCAAAGTGGATAATTATTTTTCTTATTATTTTTGTGAAGCTGCTTTGAAACAATCTGGGGCCTCATTTATAAAACTTTGCGTAGGATTTGCGTCAGAAGTGGCGTACGGATGAAACATAGGACGTGCGTACGTACAAAAATATTCGGATTTATAAAACCGTGCGCACGCACATCCTACGCAGATTTCCCTTAATAAATCACAACCAATTCTAAATGTAGCGCAGCTTTTGCGGCTTCATGTCACGCCCATAGCTGCCCATAAATAGTCCGTGAAACGCCCATAGTTGCCCATAAATAGTCCGTGAAATGCCCACAATTTAATATGCATCGATTGCGAAATCATGGCAAATACAGAGAGGAAAAACCAAGAAACTTAACTTCACTCGATGTCAAGTAGAAATTATCGTTGGCGTGGTGGAAAAGAGGAGAAAATGTTGTTTGGAGGGCACAATGTGGGCTTTACTAATGCCAAAAAGGCACTTGAGTAGCAAAAGGTTGCAGACGCCGTTAATGCTGCAGCCTCACAACCTCGGACCGTGGCCGAAATAAAACAGAAATGGTCGGACATCAAAGTCGATGCAAAAAAGCGTCTAGCGCTCCATTATTGTGATGGCATAGGCCTAATGGCATTTTATTTCCATCCATTTGATTGCACCTGACAAGCTACAGATGTGTTATGAGGATGAATTGCATAACATGCCAATATTATTGCAGAACATATTTCACTTTTCTTTTTGCAAATATGTGTTAATTTGCATTTCTGTAATCTTCGTTTGATTTTGTTTGTTTTACACTGCAGATCGATCAAACGGGTGTTCGTGTAGTAGGCTGTTAATTGTAGGCTAATACTTGCTTTGTGAAGTCTTCATTTTATTTATGAGAGGCAGTATTGCCATTTCTTTAACATAACGGTCTACACTCTCTCACACTTTCACGTGTTTCTTCCATCTGCCGACGGTGTCGCCATTTCTCATTTCACCCGTTTTTGTGCGTACGCCTGGGTCAGAGCGTGCGTGAAGGACCGCACATTTTCCCGTCAAGTTTGCTTTTTATAAATACCAATTATTGCGTAGAGAGCGGCGTACGCCTTCTTTTGTGCGCACGCAACGTTTATAAATGAGGCCCCTGTACTGTATATGTGCTACTGCTATGTAAACAACTTGACCTTTCCCGAAACAGAACTTTGTGAATGTGTGAACTTTCTTCACATTGAGAGTGATGCTGACTAGTTAGGCGGCTCATTGCGGTCTCAGTCACAGTCTCGTAACATTCCTTCCTCACAGTCAGACGGCTCACACACCTTCAAAACAAACACGGTTCTCCTGCAGAACGAGCAGTGAGTCCGACTTATGCCCATTTCCACGGTATATTCACTCGTATCTGCTCATCTCAGACTGCTTATTTGACCACAGATCTCACAGCGTGAAAACAATCATCTGCTTATGACAGAGCAGCGTTATCTTCAGATGATCTGAGGTCATCTGACCCTCAACAAAAAGCACATGATTCCTGTTGATGTTTCCCCTTAAGCACAGATTGAATTAAGACGTTCCACATGACTTTTAAAGGGATAGTTCATCCGAAAATACAGTGTGCACTCATCTATGTTCATAATAAACTCATATTATCAACAAGTTTACTTGGTAAGCAACCCTCCATGAAATATTTAAGACTATAAGATATTGTTCACTTATTTTATTTTATCCAATGTTGCTTCTCACATCATTTGCTGTTTAAGAATTTTTTTAGATATTTTTACTAGAAAACAAGTCCAAAAGGACGACTTTAAAACTCATTTTTTGCATTGTAAAGGATTCTGTTGGTCTTTACGAACACAGAGGTGAAAATACAGTGTCTATCCTCCAAGGGCTGAGAGATACAAAGCAATGAAAGAACAAATATCACAGCCAGCGGCCGTTGTTCTTGAGAGCTATCGGTTATGGGTGGGAGGAAAGGGTGGGACCGTCCCGTTGAGTCACACACCCCTAGACTCCTGTATAAACAACCGCTCATCTCCCAACTGACTCACAAAACCAATGACTTCCACACATCTAAGAAATCGCATTCATTCCTTGAGAAACACTATCAAAATGTGCTTCTTTCATGCATTTTTGACATGGTTAGTATTTCAGTAAGAAACCACACAACCCACATATTGACACACTTAAACCGCTCAGAAAAACTGAATATCGACACTATTGTCTTCTGTAGAGCTGCTTTACAGCTGAAATTGAATTTCTTTCATATGAACTTTGCAACATTAACATTGTCACTGAACCGAATTGAATCAATATTAAACTAAGTTGACCTGAATAATAACATCTTCTGTAGAGTTGCTTTACAGCTGAATCAAATTTGTTTCATGACTGTAAACACTGATCTTTTAAAGTTGTAAAAACAAAGACTATTAAGAGTATGTTTCAGACTATACATCAAAATTTCAAAATGTGTTAATGGACCATTTCTGAGTGAAAATTGTTTCACGGAAAATTCTACTTTTTTTGTGTAGCTAATTGATGAACTTTACAACATTTACTCTATTATAGAAATGAACTGAATCTTTTGAAATAAATTGACCTGAATACTAGTTGATTCATAATTGATGAATTTTGCAACATTAAGTAATTTTCCTGTATTTCTGTATAAAGCACAATATAAACAACTTTGCAACGCTATGCACAAACACCACTTGTGATTATTATTATTAAGTGCAATTATTTATTGACCATTCCTTAGTCTCTTTTATTATATTGCTGTTTCTGCCATCAAAAGCAAACAGCCACTTGCCAAACAACAGCCTTTACTAAAATCACTAACTGAGAAAAGCATGAGTGTGGGAACCCTGTTGTGCATGCAAAACTATCTTCAGGATATTTATATTCCACTTTAACGCACACTAACGTACATGATAGCCGCCTGGCAGGTTTTCTTTGGTCTGTTATTCAAATAATTTGGGCGGTACAGAGGGGAAACCTCGGCTGATTTAAATGTCAAAAGATAATTTGAATGGGTATGTTTGGGAGTTTTTTAATTACCAAGAAACCTTACAGGCAGAGAGAAGCTGAACACGAGTAATATTCTGAAATGTCAAGCGCTCTCGCCTCATTTCAGAGCTGAAACTCTGTCAGGCTTTTGATAGTCCGTCCGTCCGTCTAATAATGTGCTAGTTATTTCAGTCTAAAAAACGGACAAATAAGAAAATCATTCTGGATTTTTGTGCATGTATCATTTGGGAAGAGACACAGTTGATTTTCTTCGGCTACAGATCCTTGTTTCCAGCGTGTTCCTCTCAGGCGCCGTCTTATCAGTGACCTTGAGCGGTTTGCTGTGAAATACGACGGACTCGTGAAGTAAGCAACACCTGGGCTGTGTGGGTGTGTGAAAACACTGATACTAAACGCACACAAGGAAGCACTTAAACTCACTTCTGCTGACAAACGCAGAACTAAAGTCAACAACAAATCCTTGAGAGTTTTACTGAACACACATTCACCAAACTTTGAGCAAGCAAATCAAGTGCTTTGAATTTTGAACATGTAGAAAACATGAAACACGACATTGTCCTCACTGGTTGAACAACACTGAACAAACAGACTTCCCTGATTCTCCAGAAAAAATGATCCCAGTAATCACACGTGTCTCCTCTAGAGATCTCAACAATGGCTCAAACTGTGTCTTCAACTAAAAGTCAAGAGCATTTCTCATCAATTGATCTGAGATGCAACCCACGTTCATTTTAAAGCTCCGTGCTCTTGCTGAAGTCAACAACATGTGTCAGTTGATACTCAAATGAAATACATTTCCATTGATTCTCCAGAAATACAAAAGAGCAACTTCTAAACAATGGATTTTTGCTTTGGATTAATTTCCCTAAAAGTGTCCAAAACTGTTTCCTACTTTTCATCAAGTTACAACATCTTGATAACACTTTACTTTAAGCCTTTATATACAATACATTATAAACGTATTTTAATCATCTTATAATACAAAGTAGCCTATGACATTATGGTAGCACTTTAAAGGTCTCATTTAGTAACCTTAGCTAAATATACATTCACCATATTTTACAGCATATAGGCTATAGGCCTAAACTTTATTATGATAGTTTTAAAAAATGCTTAGTTCACAGTGCATTATATTAAGCGTATAGCGTCAGTTCTGGCAGGACATAACATAGATCAAGTCGCATCACTTCTACATATACGAATACGACTCCTATCACTGTGTACATACCTTATGCGCCAGAGAAAAACGAGGGCGCAGCCATCTTTAAAATATTGTCTTTGAACTTACGTTTTTGCGATCGTATATTTCTATGGCATTGCTGTCCAGAAGTAATAAGCTTTTGAAGTGGATTTAATTTGTAATGTTAACGAAAGTTATCATGAGGATTGTAATGTTTAAAGCAGATGTCTTAACAAATGTCAGTAGACGGGAAAGATTTTAAAACGAGCCGTTCATTCATAAATACACAAGATCGCTGTGAAAATACAAACCGGAAGACAAAAGACAACAATTGAAGCGCTGGAAAGGGGCGGGGCTACTTACGGTCTATGTCTTATTATCAGCAGCTATCGCGTTTCTCAGGAGCTAATTATCCTCCTCCTGCCCCAGATCCTCCTCTCGCCTGTCAGGGTTTGGCATTTTGATTCCCCTTGAATCAGAATAAAATCTTGAATTAATGATATCTGCAATGCATTCATGTTGGTTCAGTTCTGTTACCCATAGGGGTAACATTACCCATTAGGTCTAAAAAACCTAATTATATATATTCTAATGGTCAATCGTATTTGACGATAGTGGTCCTGACAGAACTGGGTTAGTTCACCCAAAAATGAAAATTCTGTCAGTAATTACTCACCCTCATGTCGTTTCCTACCCCGTAAGACTTTCGTTCATCTTCGGAGAACACAACTTAAGATATTTTTGATTAAATCTGAGAGCTGGATCACTCCTCCATAGGCTTCTAAGGGATTGAAACTTGACAGCCCCGAAAAGTCATTAAAGAAATCATTAAAATAGTCCAAGTGACTACAGTGGCTAGATCTTAAAGGGCACCTATTATGGAATAATGTCAAAAAGTCGGCCAATAGTGAGCCTACATGTGACGTATAACACAGAAGCGCTGCGCTGTTACACTACGTCAACAGCTTAGGAGAATGATATGGAAGAGAAGAGATCGTTGAATAAAGTCGTTATTTTTGGGATTTTTTGGCGCAAAAAATATTCTCTTAGCCTGATAAACTTAAGATTGAGCCACAGTAGTCACTTGGACTATTTTAACGATTTCTTTAATAACTTTTCGGGGCTGTCAAGTTTCAATCCCTTAGAAGCCTATCCAGCTCTCAGATTTAATCACAAATATCTTAAAGCGGGGGTGAAACACTCAGTTTCACTCAATCTCATGTTAATCTTGAGTAACTATAGAGTATATATATTATATATATATATATATATATATATATATATATATATATATATATATATAATATATATATATATATATATATATATATATATATATAAAAGAAAGATAGGCTGTACCGAGTCTTTCCGGAAAAACCCGAGCGGGTGGAGGCGTGCCGTGTGTGCGGGAGCGCGCGAAGCTTTTGCATGTGTTGTAAACAGACAGACTCGTGGTTTATGAGGACGTGATTTATTTTTACAATAAACAAACTGACACCTACAGTGGCCAACTAAACAAATGTATTTAAACACACAAACACACACACCATACATCGCATGCTCCATAGATAGATTTAACTGTACGTGATCATGTTGTTTACTTGCTGTGCTTAGCTTACACTAGCCTGGTAATACCAGACTCTGCTACTTCACTTTGCTTCGTAGACAGAAGGTGTTTCTCAATGTCAAGGATACTTCCTTGGCAGGACGGGTCCTTCCAAGTCATTTCCTTCAGAGACTAGGCGAGGCTCCTCTTTAGCATTCGGAGAACACGTAAATGGAACAGGCTAGCAAGTGCACGTCGTTGCGTCATTACGCCAGTGAAAAGGTCCGTTTTAAGCGCTGTTTAAACACACTTGACAGTCCTTATTTTGTCTTGTCAGCCCTCATAGAAATAAATAAATAAATAAAGTTAGGGATAATGTATAGCGAGGCGGTTGTAGCGAATACAACCCCGCGAACTCTAACGCAAAGCGGAGGGGTCTTGAATCAGCCTGAAGGGTTTGTATTCGCTACACAACTGCCTCGCTATAACAGTTACATTTCCCGCTTATAACATGGCTACCTAGCAAATAAATCAATAATTTGACACAAAATATTGATTTTAAAAGGTGTTTATTAATTTAAAAACGATTATATTGCTTATAGTGAACAGAACTACGTCCATAGCAACAGCTGTTAGCTAAACCCATGCAATGGTAAAATATGTGATCAACAGAAAATGCTATATGACGTAAAAATTACAAGGTGAATCACCAGTAAAAGATAACAGCTTTAAATCCCCCCTCTGCAAATCAGTTGAGCCGATATGTTTAAAAGTTTAACAAACATTAAATAAATGGCAAAACTGAAATTATACTTAAACCTTACATTTGAATATTGCCCCGTTATCACTCCGACTCCACTAACGTCCGACATTTTTAATTTTTTGAACAAGATAGCAAAGCTGCGCATAGGATTGTGGGTGTTTTGAGAGCGCGAAGGCTACACATATGCATCCTTTCCTGTGTATGGGATATTTGCCGAACGAAGGACTCAGTCCTTGGTTGAAATTCTGAGGATCCTCGACATTGGAACAGTGCTTCGACGGATGTCGATGACGTAGCATCCTCGAAATAACGGCTTCCGAGGATCCTTCCTTGACATTGAGAAACGCCTAGAGTCTGGCATAGCATAATAGAGAAGTGTTTTCTCTCTCGCTAGGGGGCGATTTCTGAAGTTTAAAATCATTGGTTACCCGTAAGCCAATCAGATAAGTTTATTCATGACGTATGTTATGCGCTGACACAGCCGCATCGATCCACAGACATCAAGCATCGAACTCAAATCTATGATCGAACTTCCACTGTAAACACTTGATGATGCGAGCGAAATACCAGAGTGAACATGGCTGTGAACGACTTTTTTGATCGGTGAGTGATGTAATAGAATGACTGCTGCTCTTGACAGGGCGGCGCAAACAAGCAGAGAGAGAGAGAGCGAGCGAGCGAGCGAGCGAGCCCCGGCCGCGCGCGCGCACTATCACGTCTTTAAACAAACAACACGAGCACTGTCTTGCTCTCTCTCCCTCGCAAATATTAATCAAAATCAATCGACTAGTAAAAGGTCGGAACACCTCAGTTTCACGTGGAGCATTTGGAGATTTTTAGAGATTAGAGACTCTAGGAACAACATCTCAATGAACAACATCTCAACACTAAATTATAAAGGCCTGTCTCATATAACGTTAGCCGCCTGTCTCAAATACAAGCTGGTGCAGTTCGACGATTTTGGGCAAATAAAAGCCCGGGCTATTATTTGAAGTTTTACGGTATTTAAGACCTGGAAAAGAAAGGAGACACTGACCTGTCAAAAGGCTCCCCAGTTTCTCGTTGACGATCGGTAGTTGATAAATTAAACTTTTCCCAAAGGGAGTAGGGCCACAACATCACCTCCATTCAAAATGTTTAATACACACTCTTCTTGTTCAGGCTTCAGTTTGCTAATGCCGGGAATATTCTCCACAACAGAGCGAATTGCATCCGTGTCTCGTCCGCGGTCGTTTTCGATTTCTCTGACCTAACTCTTAAACTCGGCGCTTGGCGAGTACGTCACGGCTTTCAGCCCGCCTTCTGTTCGCTGATTGGCCCGGCTGTTTTCAGGCCGGTGGAAAACAGAAAGATAGGCTGCTATCTCAGACTGACTACAGGAGTGAAATGAAATTAGCGGAAGTAGGAAGTCTGACGTAGTCAGGCTAAGCTTACACGCCGATAGTTAACAACACACAGACATTTGAAGCAGTTTTACTCACCGCCTGTGGTTCCAACGCACGACCGTGAACCTTTATCGTTGGGACTGCTCCATCTTTAAGTATTAGGCGATCTGCAAATCCGGCGTCGAACTGGGCCTTGTTTATAAAACTATTACCGTCGAAATGAAGGGAACAAACAAGAACACTTGCACAACTCCGTTGCTGCTCTGGAAAAACAAAATCCATCCACAGGTCCCTTAACTCTGGGTTCTTTGGAAATTTGTGCAGTGTTGTCTTGCCCTGGCAACCAAAAACACACTTTTTTTGTGCCATTTTTTTTTATTGCAGCGCAGTATCTTTTATCTGACGCTATCGCACGCACTAGGCTACAGCTGCGCGCGCGCCCTTCCGGGAGGAGTGCCCTTAAGACCCATATAAGGAAATTCCGACGCCTCTGACGTAACACACGCCTGTATTCGAAAAAAACTTTCCGAAACTTGTGACAACTTTTTGGAACAGAAATACTCCATCAAACTTACAACTTCATTTTTGAAACTTTGTCCATGTTTAGCATGGGAACCCAACTCTTTAACAGTGTAAAAAACTCACTATGCATGAAACAGCATTCCCCCCCCCCCCCCCCCCCCCCTACCATATTGTGTTCCGAAGATGAAGGAAGATCTTACGGGGTTGGAACGACATGAGGGAGAGTAATTACTGACAGAATTTTCATTTTTGGGTGAACTATCCCTTTAATACAACTTTTGAGTGCGAATGCATTAGTAAATGTTGAGAGTAAGATGAACTAAGATTTATTAATGCATTGTTCATCATGTTGAATAGCGTAGTTAACTGATTTAAAGTGCTACTTGTCTATTCATTGTTGTTAAACATAAAATCTAATGTATTTAAAAACATGACAAACAACCGTTTTCAGGATCTGCTAATATAATGCATTTTTACAGTTAGGCTATTTATGAAAATAATGCATTATAAAGTCCTTAAGTAAAGTGTTAGAGGCATATTCCTGTATGAAGTGAAGCCGGTTTTTAGACCTAGATAAGCATTTTCTGCAGTGTTTACTCACTCACTGATGTAAAACACCAGCATGATCATGTGTCTGATTCTGGTCGCCAGCGCTTGACATGGACAAGGTGACATTCTGTATCTAATCTGACTTCCTGTCTGTGGACTGAGGGGCGGCAGCAGCTGTGCTAATGAAGACTGGTGTGACTGGCTACAGGGTGAACGGGAACAGGTGCAGGCTGGAGGAGAGAGAGAGAGAAGAGAGGAGAGAGAGGAGAGAGAGAGAGAGAGAGAGAGAGAGAGAGAGAGAGAGAGAGAGAGAGAGAGAGGAGAGAGAGAGAGAGAGAGAGAGAGAGAGGAGAGAGAGAGAGAGAGAGAGAGAGAGAGAGAGAGAGAGAGAGAGAGAGAGAGAGAGGGAGAGAGAGAGGAGAGAGAGAGAGGAGAGAGAGAGAGAGAGAGAGAGGAGAGAGAGGAGAGAGAGAGAGAGAGAGAGAGAGAGAGAGAGAGAGAGATCCCTCACCCATAACAGACACAAGGGCCAAAGTCAAATGTTACGACAGGAGATTTAAAGTTAGCTGTTCAACTGTTCAGCTAGAATATTTCATAGTAGGCAACTTCTGAAAATATCACATAAGTATTTTGATAACACATCTGAAATATTAAGTTAAAGGAATGTTCTTAAAGGGATAGTTCACCCAAAAATGAAAATTCTGTCATTATTTACTCACCCGCAAGTTGTTCCAAACCTTTATGAATTTCTCTCTTCTGCTGAACTAACTACAAAAAATAAGATATTTTGAAAAATATGAGCAACCAAACAGGCCCAGGGCCTCATTAATGAGTCAATTGACTTCCATAGGCGGAAAAATAGGGAAGTTTTTGGGTGAACTTAAAGGACTAATTTAACTAACTTAAAGGTACATTTAGACAGTTTAATATTACTTTACCATTAATATAAAAGTGCATTAACAAAAATACTAGCTTCAATGTTTTGTTTGTTTTCACGAACTGAAGTCTGAAGACAGGTTTAGAGCAGCATTTGGGTATTTAATACGATTACGTTACACACAGTTTGGTTCTCATTCAAAACTCACAACCGCATCTTGAGTGCTGTAATTACTCTAAACTGAACATAAGTGTGTGTTTGTTGTTTGTTTTCGGTAACGTACAGACAGACGCCGTGTGTGAAGTGACGGTTTTGTGAGAGAGGTTTCATTTGTTTTTTTGTATTGTATACTCTGCGCGTGATGCTCTGCAGTTGATGGATACACTCTCAATTCAACCGAAATGTTGCGTCAACATCTTTGATATTTACATTAGTCACTGCCACACTGGTTACAGTAACATTCACGGCTATGCGATTACCAAAAAAGCGATTGACCTCGGGTTTTTAAACAGTCGAATCGAGTCCGATTCACTTCCTAACCTGTAATGATGCGATTATTGAAAATGTGATTAATTTCCGCAAACCGGTTTCTTCAAACAATTCTACTCAATGAACCGGTTAAAATGATCGATTTATCAGTTATTTTTACATCACATGACGTCATTGCTTCATTGCATACGGTCCTTCAAACTGAATCAAATAGCACATTTAAGGTTGTTTATTACTTTATATTAGTTTTGCACCTGAAACACAGGCAGACCGACTTCATTTACATCTCTTCCCTAAAAATCTCTTTTCCAAAAATGTTTTATTTCTATAAAATGCAATTTAATCACAGAAATTAACATATTTTCATCACATTTGTTAAACGTTCTGCTTGTGATTAAAGAAGCGTAGCCTACATTTCTCTCCCTTGAGAATCAGCTTTTTATCAGCTTTTAAAATAGCCTACCAGATATTTATTAACTTTATTCATCATCTGACTGGAAGACAACACACCCGATGTGTCTCTGTCAGCACTTTCAACAGCCATGAAGTTAATAACAAATATCCTTTTAATAGCAAATATCTAACTAGCTAGCTGGGGGGTTCACTTGGTTAATATGACAATCATTATCATCAGCTGACATTCACAAGGGTTTCTAACAGTTTGACCCAAAAAGTATCTGAGACTAAAAGCAAATTATAACTGTTCCAAACTGCCTGTTTTATTTCCAAATCTGAATTCTTCCAAAACAAATTGAAATGCACTTTTAACCAATGTATGTCTCATATATGTGTCTTCATGTTTATTAATTTTATGCTTTATGATTTTATGCTTCATATAGGCCTACTTATAGTGTATCATGTCATTAGCTTATACTGAAATTGATTCATCAGACTCTGAATCGTTTGGGAGTTCGTTAGGTTTCAGTAAAGATGCTGCCTTTATAGAAGACACCTATGTAGACAGCAAGACAGTTCACATGGTTCTGGAACAGAGCTAATGTCTTACAAAATAAAATAAAAAGATAAACAGATCAATAAAGCATGTGAAACAGATGCTGAAGTTTCACTGTCGCCCTCCGGCTCTGTCATTTTCAGCACATCTCTCCATCCTGCACCTTCTGCTTTGATAATTAGCATTCGTTTAATTCCACACGACTGCCGAAAGAAGTAAATGATTACGCCGATTAACTGGCATTTAGAAATGACAATGATTTTGGAGCAGAACCACTGTTGAAGCTCCAGCCAAACTACACTTCAGTAAAGAGCCCGTGATTTCTGGTGTAACGTCATAATCTAACGTGGTTGGATGTTTGATTTTAGGAAGTAATTGTGGATAAAAGCGTATTCAAGAGGACGTGTAAATGTCCATTTACAAAGAAACAAACAATGGTTTGTGGTCCAGAAATGCACGTTTTGTAACAGGCCTGTTTCCGTTTGAAAGCAATAAATGCTATTTATGATACTGTTACAAACGGATGTGGTTCGTAAACACATGAGATCAGCATCTATAAGAGGGACATTCCTTGAACACATCTCAGATTACACAGAGGTGTACAGAAATAGATAATCGGGGTGTGTGTGAGCATTGGGCAGAGAATGAGGCAGTCTGCCATTTTTACACACTCTCCCCCATAATGCCCTGCGAGGGCTTTGAAAGAATCTCAGCCATGCACTTCCACACACACTTTCTAATCACATCCCAAATCCACACAGGAACTATGACACTGAAGTACAGTAGAGTGATGTAATGAAGCCGTCCTTCTCGTCCACAAAGGTCATGTGTATCCAATAACACACACACACGGTGGTCCTGCATCGGGCGCTCGTTCTGATTTAGCGTCCGGGTTTTAATTAAGTTGGACGGCTTCTCCGGCTGCGTTCGGAGGCGTAGATGCGTGGCCAACACTTCGTCTTACTGACAGCTCTGACAGTGAAGTATTATTCAAGGAAACGGCTTCCACTTATAGCTCAGGAAGACAGACGAGTGATTTGACGTTAGGAGACACGAGACACACTGGAAATGTGAACCATGAGGCCTGAAACATGAGCGTGTGATTGCAAACGCTGTGCAATGAAATTCATAATGCAATGCAAATATGATTTGCATTCTCAGCATCTTCTTCTACGACTCATTTTTAGGTCGAGGCAGAGCAAGAGTTTGAAGGAGCAACCCAGCATGCAATAGCCGTCATGTCACCGTCTAGGTTAACTATAGACCCGAAATAATCCGGCTATGAGTAACACACTTCTAGCCAAATTACCCTTGAATTTGGTTACAAAATAACTTGCGAGATGTATGATATTCCATCAAGTGATTACAAGGTTTCATTTCTTTGTTATCTAATAGTCTATTCTTAGGATATGGTTGGACGTCTATTAAATTCTCACTGACAGCCCAAATTTTGCCTTGTTTTAGCCTAGACGTCTGGTCTATTTGGACAGCTATTACACGTCTTTTAAAGGGTTAGTTCACCACAAAATGAAAATTAGTTTCCTTCTCTGTTGGCCTCGAGATTTCACGTATAATTGCGTAATGCTTCTGGTTGAACGTCACAGGCATCACACACATGACCAGCGTCGGCCAATAGTGAGCCTCCGTGTGACTTATAACACAGATACGCAATTACACTACGTTAATATCTCAAGGCCAACAAGAAAATGAATACTTGAATAAAGTCGTTATTTTTCTTTGTTTTTTTTGCGCTCAAAAAGTATTCTAGTCGTTTGATAAACTTAAGATTGAGCCACTGTAGTCACTTGGACTATTTTAACGATTTCTTTAATGACTTTTCGGGGATGGCAAGTTTCAATCCCTTAGAAGCCTATGGAGGAGTGATCCAGCTCTCAGATTTAATCACAAATATCTTAATTTGTGTTCCGAAGATGAACGAAAGTCTTACGGGGTTGGAATGTCATGAGGGAGAGTAATTACTGACAGAATTTTCATTTTGGGGTGAACTATCCCTTTAAGTGCTTGCTGGGAACCTATAAGTTAGCTTTGTTGTGTTGACATTTGCACGTGCGTAATGTTTCTTCATTTGTTCTTTATACCATGAAATCCCCATAAAATCACAGCACTAAGCAAAGACAAAGATGCAACATTCATTTGAAATGGAATGTATATTTCAAAGGTATAGAAGTGGCATTCACATCAGCTTAAGGAACAATGCGGTTGTAATTGTCACGCAGGACTCGACAGCCGATCATCTGATGAATCAACAATAACCCAGTTCAGTTCTGTCGCTGTGCACTCAACTGAGACCTTTTATGTAATGCACTATTGATCGGAATACACAGATCAACATTCTCAGTCAGGATAGAGGCCACATTTAGTTCGGCGGGAATGAAGGGAAGACATTTGAGACTTTTCCCAGTGTTTGGAACAAAATGGAAAACTGCACATCAATCACTGCATTAAATATGGCGTCTACACACTGACTGAGGTCAACGTTCATATTAACAGAGTATGAGTTACGTCATGTCAACATGATCCACTCAATAAAATGAAGTACTTTCTTTGGTTTGAAAAACAACAAAGCGAACCAACAATATATCTTAGCATTGGTCAAATGTGAATCTTCCATCCAAAACCAGTTACATGAATAAAAAAAAGTAATCAAAAGCTTATTCTGAAATGCATCTAAGTGTACCTTAAGAGACATAACCCAACATTCAGATATGCAAACGACAAGTTACAAAATATATGTACAAATAAATATATAATCAAATGCAGAAGTGATTTCAAACGCTGAGAGCATCTCTACTTGTCAAGCATCAGAGATCAGTGGATCTGAGAGGATCACTGGTTTCAGGAGTCTGCAGTTTTTCAGTGAACGTCCACTGCGTGTGTGTGTGACACTCGGGTGGTCTCTTTAAATCCCTGCACACACACACATGCAGACTGCGATCTGGACCGTGACAAATTGGCCTCTCGGGTCTCCTGGAAGATATTGATTCCACGTCCAGAGCCGCAGAAGACTGACAAATGAAACCGCGCTGAAGTGGAAAGTGATGATAGCACTTCTGTTCGAGACAGACGAACCGTGATGCACTAAAGGCATTTCACATTTACAACCCATAAACATGTATAAGAGAGACCAGGGTTAGTTGTCGCACCTTTCAATCAGGCGGTTTCTGTATAAATACAGACTTTAAAGTATTTGCTTCAGAAATCATATGAACATTTACACCATTACAGCCCCCAAAAAAGAAAATACAGTTCATTGGGGCATGTTGTCACAATGGGCACCTTTTTGACACTAAATTTAGCTAAATAAAACACTTCTGAAACATCAATTCAAAGAGCAAAAAAAAAAAAAAAAAAACGTACCAACATGGATTTTAATTAATTACATCGTGTGACAACTTGCCCCGTCATGGCATTTCTGGAGAATAGCTACAATCTCAAATATGGCTCTTTCTCATCTTGATATATATCCCAGCGTGATTTTACAGATAAAAGAGACAACAATCATATTACAGTCCTTATTTGGAGGGCAGAATCCACAAAACTGATCCTATTTGAAGACTAGATGTTTGAAACCAACACGCATAACCACTGCTAGACAATAAACCTCACTGTGACAACTTGCCCCGGCTCCCCTACAGTCTCCGAGGTGATATTCCCGGCTGGTTTATGATGATAATTCAGCTGTGATGTCTTTCAATGCATGAAGAGCGTCTGCGCGCGCGTCCAAGTGCACAAGGTGACACCGAACCGACGCCCGCGAGCTCCGCGCTCCTGCAACGCGCTTCCACGCGGGAGCGTCCCTCGCTCTCGCGCACTCCGGAGAGGCTCCGCGGGTCTCACGCGTCCTACTGCGCGTTTCGGAGCATCTTCTGCGATGAGACCATCAGCAGCTGCTGCTGCTTCTGCCGGCTGGACTTCACGGCCAGGATCGCCTGGCGGTTCTTGTACTGGACCATCTGGAGCGTGATCTCCGCGTTCCAGCCCTCGTCCTGCGGGCACCTGAAGTCGATCTCCCGGCCCTCGGACATCACCACCGTGAAGTACACGTACTTCCCCTTGCGCTCCACGCAGTCCACGGTCTTCATGTTGGCGAAGTGCAGCTCCTTCACCTTGCAGCCGGTGTCGTGGGGGTGGTGGTGGTGGTGTTTGTGTGGGTGAAGCATCAGCCCGTCCTCGGTCAGCACGCAGCGCTTCTTTTTCCACAGCTGCAACAGCCCGTCACTGCGCTTCTCCAGCGCGCCCTCCTTCAGCACGCGCGCGCCGCCACCGGACTCCAGCATCGCGTCAGATCGCGCATGAAACGAGCCTGTGAGGGACTGGGGCTGGGTTGGGGTTAGGATTTGGTCTGTAGCCTAGGTAGGCGGACGGATGGATGTCCCGGGTCTGCGAGGACTGTGATGATCGGGACAGCGCGCACGGGGGTTTTCTTTCACGCGCGGACCGCCCACTGCATGAGTGAAGCACGCGCGCTCAACTCGGCAACATCAGCACGCGCGCGCACACACACAAGCGAGTTCATCAGGGACTGTCTCAAAACCAACCGAGGTGTCTTCCTAGGACACATTTGTGGGAATCATAATCACGTTGCATTAATGCTAACATTTAAAAACGTACGTTTAGAGATATCATGCCTAAAAAATTACAAAATAGCATCATGTAAAATATAACGTTGAGAATATATTAAACTGATATCTGTTTAAATATTCAATTACAATAGTAACACCGAAAAATATAAAATGCAAACATTAAAATGAAAAATTTCTGATTAAAACAGCTCTATTAAAAATGACTAAACAGCATTTCAATATATACCATTTAATTAAAATATGTACTAAAGCAAAGAAATACTTTAAATATTCATTTTAACATTTAAACCTTACTGTAATAAAATATGATCATTAGGTTATGGAATGTTTTTTACATAACTATCAACTAAGTTATACAAGATAAAGTCAGTTTAAAGTAATTTAAGTTAAAATTACTTAAACATCCAAGTTGATTGCACTTAAGGCAGAAACTTGTTTTACATTGTATATATAAAACTGTCCTAACAAACTAATGCTTGATTCAAATGAATAAGCATCTTCAATCTCCTATCATAAGACTGAAAGGAAAAATAAAGCAATTAAGGACAAGTGCAATTCATTTTTCCTGCATTAACGGTAGGGTTTTTTTCTCATCCATTACAGATTTAAAACGATTATCTTTCTAGCAACATTAGGTAAATATGGTTTATTATGGGTTACTTAACAGTTTAACAAGAAAACTATCATTTTGAGTGGTCAAACTGAACAACTTAAGGGAATTTAAACTCAGCGCTGCCACCTGGTGGGGTCAAAGAATGATTACAAACATTTACAAAAATTGCCACAGACCATCATGACAATCACAATTACAGTTAAACTTAAAGATGCCATATTGCAGAGATTTTCTTTACATTTCAAATATTGGTGTGTGGATTAATACATGCAAAGAAACAGACAGACCAAGGCTCGCACATTTTACCAATTTATTTTTCATGAATATACATCCACGTACAGTTATTGAGTACATTAGTATTTTGTAGCATGGCATTTTGCTTTGACAACAGCTGCTAAGGGGAACCAGAAAGACCCCCGCTGCTAATCGACGATCCGCACGGTCTGAGCTAGACATGTGCACAGAGCCGGGGCTTCGAGACACTGCGGCGTTTGGGGATTCGGTGTGAAAATATTGCTCTATCTGCTTCAGACCTGCTGGGCTGCGCTACGAGTGAGAGGAGACGAAGACCTTCCTCTGAGTGCACACACACACACACACAGTCGGTCGCACCCCTTCACAGTGATAGGCCTGTCAAACAGAGGGTGGCGTGTCACCACAGACTCCTCAACAAACATCACTCAGGGCCGAGCTCAGAAACAAACCAATCAGAGACCAACTAGAACTGGCTCCTCCAATCAGGTTCTCGCATTCTAAGTCTAATCCTCCAATGAGGTCGTTGGGATCATTGTAAGTGCATTCTGGAGAGATGCAAGGAGCAGAGAACCCACCTGAATAACGGCAAGCCAGCGTAACGTTAAGCGCTTGGTCTAATCGACGTTGGAAAGAGACGCTACCAACACATGACACAGTACAAAAGTGCTCATAGAAGGAAAAAAAGAAAAGAAAAAAGTCATGCAGCAGAGCGTCTACTGAAGGACGATGTGGAATGTACAGTCACCAACAAAACACAGTTTGCAACTTTTGAAGTCTTTGAACCTTAAGCGGAAATAGTGGGAATGTTTTAACGGATAACTGATTTAGCCGGGGGTTTGAACGAGCACGTTTGTGCCACCCTGTCGAGACGCACGTCTCGTGTCTCTGCTTTGGTTGCTCAGAGCGTAAAGGAATCACTTTTCCCTGTAAACTGGACAGTCTTTCCACAGCTGTTGTCTAAGAGCAATACAAAAGACTTCACGAGAACCCAACTAGTTTAGCAGTGAAGAAACAAGTGTCATGCTTTGAGGGATTTTCTGCATTCTAACCATGTATACAGAGAGAAAAAGGAAAACGAAAGAAAGAAACCGGTCTAGTAAAATACTATGCGTCATGAGCAACGGCTCCCAATAGGAGTTGTTTTCTTTTTTTGTAACAAAAATCTTGAAACCCTTTTATTTATTTTTCAATTATTTCTACCAAGAAAAATACAAAACATTGTAAGGCGGTAAGTAACTATGTTTGTTTGAAGCCGTTACAGTGTAGGGGATCCTGAAGGAGGCGGGCGCCGCCATCACTGCTGTTTGCACTCCTCTGGGGGGTTGGCATCCTTCTGTAAAGCACCAGGAGGAGGAGGGAGAGTTACTTTATGCACGAAAAACACATTTTAATTGTAAAACCAACAGCTGGGTCCACAGCCAATCAAATCACACGGCCACAAACTGAGGGGGACACAGGGCCCTATGATTTACACGATGCGGAAAACTCGGCCTGAATCATCGTCAAAAAATATAATATAGGAATTTACAGTATAACTTCACTAGCATTTTAGCATTTCATCGTCAAACCATACACAGAAATTCAGGTTTTCATGACAACCAGTGAATATAAGTATGGTTTAACTTGAAATTGTGACAAATACATTAAGTACATTCTACTGTACAATAGTAATAATTATTATAAGGAATAAATAACCACCATGTTTTAATTGAAACAGTAAACTTATGTGTTAGCAAAAAAACAGTACTTTTAATTGCATTTATAAACATTCATGTTAAACCATGAATCTAGAAACATTGAACATTCTGGGAAAATGAAATAAGTGCCTATTATTTAAAAACTTATATCTTGATTTTTTTTTTTAATATTAATCCAATTAAACCAATTAAACAATCCAGAAAAATTAACATGAAACAGAATTGGGGGGGGGGGGTATATATAACTATAGGGCATTAATGTAACTTGCTAAACTTTTTTTTAACTTAAATTGTAAAAGTTTCATGATTTAATTTAACCATTAAAATGTGTGTGGGTGGAAATGAATCCAGAATGGAAAAAAATCAAAAAAAAAAATCTAAATAAAACGTTTCATAGGGCCCTAGGATGGCACAGCAATGACTGACACCGGCTCCACCAATGGCATGACAGAACGAGTGCGGTCGGTCTTTTCCACCCTCAGCGGGAAAGACTCCAGACAACAAGTCAAATCAGGGTTAAATTTGGAGAACAAACCAAATTCAGATGCTTCAACATACAGAAACAATACAGATGCTAATGCCAACTCACAAAGGTTAAAGAATGCAAAAAACAAGCACAACAACCGAGTGTGTTAGTAATTAGTGTGAGGATGGGGTGGAATCATGGGAAGGGATTCAGAACGCAACATGAGGGTCGGGGAGGGACACGGATTTAGGAGCGTTACCTACCAGGGCTGGGTTACTACAGACAGCACTTACACCTAAGTGAGGAGAAATTTAGAGGAACTCACAAGGTGCCAAAGTGCTTGAAAAGTTAACATGTTAATTATGTCGTCTTATCTTTTTCTACTCTTGACTAATTGAACATCAATGTAGAGTCGTTTAGTGCATGCTTCTAGAAAAGATGAGATGCACGGGCAGAACTTTGACATGCTGACAGAAGTTTGTGAAAAACGCCTCGGGTGCCGAGAAGATCGTGCACTGATGCGTCACTCATCAACAACAGCGATTTGTATACAGGGTATATGCAGGAATCTTGAAGTTAATTTTAATACCTTTTCAAGACTTTTTCCAAGACCTTCTCAATATTTTTTAATACCTCACCGCCACTTCAAGCTGTAACCTTTTACATCAGTGATACTTTTAACTTAACGCGTGATTTTTTTTTCCCGCCCTGGGAAAATCCCGCCCTGCAACCGATTTCATTGATTTAGGTTACAGTGACGGGTAGGTTTAGGGATCAGTGTTTGGTGTAGGCAATCAGTACAGTGATTGACATGACAGAGGCAATTTACGAACGCACCCAAAATAGCCTAGTTTTTTTATGTACCTGTTTGTTTTTTTTAATAAAAATGACTAAATTCACACTCTTTTACGATGTTTTTGGGACTCAAACTGTTGGACAGCTAATTCAGAAAAAATACTTTCAAAATTTAAGACTTTATAAACCTGTGATAAGACTTTAAGGGTCTTAATTTTCCCAAAATTGATTTATCACCTTTTAATACTTCAAGACCCCGCGGATACCCTGGTATAATATTTTAATGTTAGAGAAAAGGAGGCAAGGCTGGATAATTAGTCGAAATAATTGCAATAAGCCATATTGTGATTTTGAGTGTTTCAGAGTGAAATTAAGACAGCCAAAAATATCAGTATTGTAATTTTTACAGTGGCAACAGTTGATTTCTAAAAATACTCAATTCTTTTAAAGCTACACTGTGTGATTTTTACCCCCATCTAGCGGTGAAAAGGTATATGACCATCCAGTGAATATTAGTTTCTGTTCCTCTCAATTTCGATTTCGTTTTAACTCCTACGTGGCCAATGTAGTCCAAGATTAACATGGCTTTAAGTTCGACCTCGTCCATGAGTGTTCCTTCAAGTGATACGCGAAAGGTGAAGCTGTATGTCCCTCTTTGGCTAATGTACTTTCAAGATGGAGGGGCAACATGGCGACCGACATTAGAACCCCTTACCCATATGTATTTTCAATGGCATATTATACACTCACGAGAATACTTTATTACTTGAACGAAGTAAATATACATTAATGAGCACATATATTTTTGAAAGAACTAAGTGTTTTTAGCTAAGAATAAACTAAAAAAGTTACAGTGTAGCTTTAACAATAGTAATATTTCTTATTGTTTTAGTAATTTTTATTATTACTACAACAGCCATATTAATGAACCAAAAAAAAAAAACTATTTGAACTATTTATTTCCCCCCCAAATCATGCAGCCCTACAAGTCAGTCAGTGATGCCAGAGGAAACCCATTCATTAGAATTCCCTGAACCTCTTAGAGCAAGTACTGATGCATATGTTCAGATTCAGTGAATAATAGGAAAAGGACTGTGCAAATTGACCCTTGTAGGGCAGGATATTTTCAACATTGACGCATGAAGTTTTAGAGCTGCACTGTAGTATTTATAAATCAGGGTTAAAGGTCTGAACACTCCTGCAATGACAGCCAAACAGAGATGATGCCAACACTGCAGTCCGTCATCTACTCGGCAAGAAAAGTGTTCTCAATTGGATTTCTTTCTTGAATGAACTAAAGACAGCTGTGAATAAACTAGAAAATAAATTCAAAGAATATGATTTGTGCCAGATTAGCGTTTGAGGGCGAGAGGCGGAGATGCATGAGTGGAGGTGACCGTATGTGTTCTGTATGTTGAGATCTCAGTATCGACTGCCTTGAGGAGCATTGATAGACATCTGGACTCTTACCTTGGGCTCATAGTCTGGATCGTTTTCCTCGTCGGCTTCCTCTTCACCCTCCTGCAAATTACAAACACGTTTACAAACAGACAAGGGCGTTAAGATGATAAAAACAAACACCAGAATGAAAACTAACCTCATCGTCAGCTTCCTCCCCCTCTTCATCATACTGCCGAACACAACAGAAACACAGGTCAGATGTGTGGAAATAAAGCATTTCACGTTATGACAAAGGATGTCTTGCTCACTCACGTCATCATCGTCATCTTCGATGGCCTCCCCAGTGAAGTACAGCACCGCCCTGGGAACAATACGCTCGCGGATGAAGTGACCAATCTCAAAGTCTGCTGCTAACACTGCCTCCGAGTCCTCGTCCTAAACACAGCAGAAACAACCCATCAGACACTGATATATAACCTCCAGATGTCATGGTTACTGGACAAGAGCAGATGATTCACCAAGATGAATCACCATGCATAGATGCTTAAAAACTGAAGAACCATTTCTGGTTCCCAAAGAATCTTTTAGGAAGCAGTTTTAAAAATAAGCCTTTTCTTAGTGTAAAAAATATTTTAAAAATCTAAAGAATCGTTTGTGGAATGAAAGATTCCAAGGATGTTAAAAAGTCTTATGGAACCATCAATGCCAATAAAGAAACTTTTTGTAAGTGTTTCCAAATTTAGAATAAAGTTACAAAATGTTCATAAAACAAGGTTTACTCACCAGTTCACCGGCTTCTGGAACTAGAAAGAAAATTAAAGAAAAGAAAGTTTAGACCATGTCATTATCAGCAAAACCTCTGAGAGTGAGTGAGTAGTGAGTGAGTGAGTGAGTGAGTGAGTGAGTGAGTGAGTGAGTGAGTGAGTGAGTGAGTGAGTGAGTGAGGTGAGTGAGTGAGTGAGTGAGTGAGTGAGTGAGTGAGTTTTTCTACCTTCAGGTGGTGAGAAAAAGTTGAAGAATGAATCATTGGGGACCGTCTTGGTGACCGTCCTGACTGTGCCACGTCCCTTATGTTTCTGCTTCTTCTTAATGGTTTTCAGTGTGACGTTCTTGCCCTTACTCCAGTCGATCGTGCATCTGAAAACACAGATATTCAGTCTCCAGTCTCACAGGTTAACAATGACATATCAATGCCCTCAACGGAGTTAAAGTTGAGCCGTACCCTGTGCAGCCCATGATCTCTGGCCCGTCAAATGAGAAGGGATCGGACTCATCTGGCTCGGACCTCATTTTGTAGGTCTTTGTCAGGACTGTTTGTGTGAAGAAATCATTGGGCTCAAAGTGGAACTCTAATGTGAAACTCTGAAAAGAGACCAAACACACAAATCAGTGAGTGAGCTGTGAGCTTAAAGACATCACACAGAAAACAAAGACTTTCAGGCTCACCATTGGCTGGCCGGCGTCAGAGAATTTGACTTTAATATCTTGTAAGTGCTTGAGGATTGGTTCATCATGTTCCTAGACAGAAAAAAATAGATAGAAACACCAATTAATCTGGTCTATTTGCTTTAATAAAAATGCACATAATAATGAAAAAGCACACAAGACTAAATGAAAATGAGAAGTTGCTTTGTCATTTACTGAAATAAAATAAGTTTGTTTATTAAAATATTTTAGTTAACTATAATAATCCGATCAACTAGCCCAAGTTTCATGTTCTGATAAAGCTGCGATAATCAAATTATATATTAATTCCCGATAGAAACTGAATATTTAGAAGGAAAGTCACATTATGCAGTTTTATGATGCCTGTATAATTAGCTAAAAAAAAAAATTATATGTATGTGTGTGTGTGTTATATATATATATATATATATATATATATATATATATATATATATATATATATATATATATATATATAGCAGCACGGTGCACATTCACATCACTAGATGGCAGCAATGACAAGTCCAACATTTTCCAAAGAGAAATCACTCGCTGTAAATTCCCATGTTGCACGCCCTGCTTTTGAACACTACTACGGTCACAATCACTCCCTCGTGAGCCCACGTTTGGCCGTTCTTTCCCTACCTGCAACATTTCACTGAGAAGGTCGACGTTTTGAAAACTGTGAGCCAGAACTCTGGGATTCCTTTAGGGTCTTCCTTTTCCTCATCTTTCTTCTCTTCCTCCACTTTGGCCTTTTCCTTCATCTCCTCCTGATAAAGGCAGAGAGCCAGACAGAGTCAAGTTCTAGTGCCAGAATAAATCATTATACGAGAATGATATAAATGAGGTGGCATTTGAAGAGCATGCAGGTATGGATCACCTGTACCTGCTTACTTACTGTCAGCTCTTCCTCTTCATCTTGTTTCCACTCGCACTCCTCATCTGTGGGTTCGTATGCCGCTCTCACGATATCACTCCGCTAAAGACACACAAGTTCAAATGCATTTTTAGATGTCAAAACTTCCATTAAAACAATAAAAGGCTGCCTGTTAACTAAAGATGTTGTTAAAGGGGAAGACATTATCTAATCAAAGTGATGCTGATATCAAGAAAGAAAGTTATACGAGGAATTGGTTGAAAGTGAACCTTTGAGTCTGGACCAATGAGAGGAATATCATGGAGGAAATATGTGCAATGGAAAAAATACCCATGACCTGAGACTGGAAGCACATAAATGCAAAATACGATGGTGGAAATTGACTTATGTAACTCAATGTATGAAACAAAATGGAAGATTTTTTGTATGTAGCACCCTACTAGTCGTTTTTTTTTTTTATTGTGAATTTAAGAATGCAAATATTTTTTTTAAATAAGGCTAATTCACAGAATCTTTAGGTCCAAGCAGCATATCATCATCAAAACAAAATGAAGTGTGTGCGTGTATAACAGTATAGGTGGTCAGCTATTGGCCAGAATAAACTGCTAACTTTATGCTGTAAGATTTAAATAGTTTAAGCAACTAAAGCAATGTTCTCAGGCTTTAATATCTTGAAGAATCCTCTTTTAATTGAGCCTCTCAGACATCACAACTCCTCTGGGAGAGAGAAAGTGCTATGGAGAGGATAAACAGCTCCAGCTCAGGTTTTATTTTCTGTAAGACATCTCTTTGGCTGCTGTGTGTCTCGTGTCCTCGACTGACCACAGGATCTCAGCACTGGAGAACACTTTGGTGTTTGCTGCAGTTGGAAATGCTGAAGCAGCAGCTCAATATAACGGCTTTAACATTCGGTACTGTCTTCTGGTACACAACAGCAAGTCGTTTCATCTTAAACTGCACCTTTTAGAAGGATAAAACCAACGTTATTCCTTCTGAATGAAAGAAATCAGTCTCACCTTGTCAAAGAGAGGCTGATACAAAGCGGCGTATTTTCGCTCCAGTTCGTGGACTTCTTCGTAGAACTTAGCTTCGATGTGGGCACATTTGACCTGGAGGTTCTTTAGGGCATTAACACGTCTCTTCACCACCTTTGGTAAGCTGCGCAGAAACCAAAAACAACATGGTCACAAGGGGCAAATGAATAATGCATGAATGACTCAGAATTATAGTTTTGTAAACAAGAAAGAAATGAACTTTTCCATGATGTAATATCAACCCACTTAAATGGATTTTCAGATTTTTAAATAAATTTCACATCTTTTATGCCAAATTCTTACATTTAAAGAAATTCCACTAGAATAATAAGACTATTAAATCAAAATCATTCGGATGCATTGAGTAATTAAACACCACTATTGCTTGTAACTATTATCATTTTTAAAACAGACAATATTGACATCAGGGGCTTTCATACCAGGTAGTTATAGGAACCGCATAGACAAATTGTGTTGTGTGATGTCAATCGCTAATATTAGTCTCTCTGTTTATCCCGAGGTTTACTGCAAACCGCCGGATCCAGATCTGAGGAAGGACCATCACATGGACACGACGACAACGCATCCCTGAAGTGCCAGCCTCAACATTGTGAAGGCCTCATGGACACCTCAACAAACTCCAACCCCGACTGAGCCTGGGTTCTCCCAAGGTTTTTTTTTCTCCATTCTGTCATCTGATGGAGTTGTGGTTCCTTGCCACTCTTGCCTTTTTCGCCTCTCTTCGCCTTTGGCTTTTGCTTAGTTGGAGACATTTAACATTTAATTTTGAATTTAACAATACAATTACAACATTATTTTCCTGTTATCTCTGTAAAGCTGCTTTGAAACTATTTGTATTGTAAAAAGCGCTATATAAATAAAGGTGACTTGACAAATGCTGTTAACATGAGCTTTCTGTATGATTTATCGCCATTTTTCATGTTCCTGGAGTATATGTAAACCATCTACACAGCTTTTTAAAAGTGGCGGGTAACGTTTTTTTGTTCGGCAAATCAACGCACACATCACTGGTAGTTCCTGTTGTCCTGGGTTAAACTCTACTCTGAAGTAGGAGCTAATTCAGCCCCAAAAAGGTGTTCGTATAACTAAAAATAATTCACAGTACCTGTGGTGCGAACACGTCAAAAAGCGGGTACATCTGCCAAACTACGGTAAAATTCCTCTGGTGTGAAAGCCCCTAATATTGTCAAATTTAACTCAACTTTTTATACATCAATTCAATGAACATCCCATTTGCAATTGTGCTGATATTCAGGGAAAACCACACTAAAAAAAACTAAAAGGGGCATTTTTCCCCCTCATTTCAAGCATTTTTTTTAGCATTTTTTATAAATTTTAACGGCATGCCAAGCACCCGTTATTTTCAACCCTGATGCAAAGTAGCAAGAAGAGGATTTGGCCAAAATTAGAAACGTTTAATTCAGTCGGTGTTAGCAAAGTAGGGAAATCAGATGCAGCCAATGAGAAACAAGGGAGCTATTTGAAGTTGTGCTCTCTGTGTGTTGTGTGTGTGTGTGTGTGTGTGTGTGTGTGTGTGTGTGTGTGTGTGTGTGTTTTCACACATACCTCTCCATGTACCCTGAGGGAGATCCCACGAGTCCGTCCAATCGCTCCTGCAGTGCCGCAAGAATCTGGGGGTTCTGCATCATCTGCATCGTCAGCTGACGTGCTAAAACCAGAGCAAACAAACATAACTGGTAAATGACAACAGGAAGAACCAAACAATGACAAGGGGCGGAGTGTGATGCCTATATTATCCAATCAACAACTCTCACAACTAGGGCACCTTATTCACCGAGGGTCAAAAAAGATCCCAAAAATAAAGCGGAAAACACAGGCGAAGTCAATGCGACAGCAGCAATCTTTAGTGAGAGCAAGCGCACATCTAATGCCCGTATTACTTGATATTAAACACGCTTTGAGCTGCGCTAATACTCGGCTCGGTCCAGCTGCTAAACACAGCTAAGGTCACTGACTGATATCATGTTACCCAACACAAAAAGTGCCAGCGCTAACGTGCGCACAGCCTCTTCCTAATGACTGTGATCGACTGTCAGGTGTGTGTGTCAGCGATAAGAATCCATGACAGACGCATTTAATTTTCCTACACAGCAGCCTACTGAAGCAAAACAGCAAAGGGACTCGAAACAATAAGACACTATAAGCTCAATGGAGGAATTCAGATTCATTTTAGCAAACCGGTTCGTTTCAAAGTCTGAGATGTTGCTTTAAAAGCATTAAAGTTCCACTTGTGCACTAAAGATGTACTTCTCACATCTTTTGTGATAAAATACCGCTGTTTTATAATTGTGTTTGTTACATATGCTTTATGGTTTTGAGAATCAGCACTGCAACACATGATAGACAAACATGGTGTGGTTGTGATTTGTAATGCAAATAAAGTGGATCACTCAACCTATATACTGTTTTTACAGATTTATATGCACAGATAGTTGCTTTGTGGAAATATTTGTTATCAATAAACACCAGGGGCAATAGTTTTTCATTCCTTTGTGAATTTAAGCACCGGAGGATAGTTTGATTGGTTATCAGCCATATTTCTTGGTTACTGGCATTAATTTTTTTTAAAGAAATTCACTATTGGTTGACCTTTAGTTTACACTATTGGTTGACCTTTAGTTTACACAGGAAACAAGAAGAAAAGCATGCATGAAAGAGTCAAAGGTCATACCTTTACTGTTGTCTTCCCCAGTCTCCTCTTCCTCCACCTCTTCAACATCCTCCATATCTGCTGGGTCCATTTCAGTTTGGTCTTTACTGCGAATACACATTAAAGGGGTTCTATTATGTTTTATGTTCATCTTTCTTTAGTGTGTAATGTTGCTGTTTGATCATGAAAAAAGACTGCAAAGTTACAAAGTCACTCCAAAGGGAGTTGTTTTTCTCTATATCAGTGTTTCTGAACTCCCTGAAACGCCTAGTCTTGAGTTTTCTTCCAGGAACATCACAATATTACACATTTAAATAATTCCTGCCCAAAGGATATGCAAAAAAAGGGCGGGGCCTGGTTGAGTTGGTTTTAGGTGTGTTCGACTCAAAGTGCCTAACCTATCAAAACACACTGCTCCAACCATCATAGCACATTGTGCTTTTCAGAAGGAGGAGCTTCATAGAGACAGGAACTAAACAGGGGTGCATTTCCCAAAACCATCGTTGCTAACTAAGTTAGCAACTTTGATGGTTGCAATGCAATTTCCCATTGCCAACCATCCAAGTTGCTAACAGGTTAGCAACGATGGTTTTGGGAAACGCACCCCAGAGCGTTACTGACAGACTGAGAAGAGAGAGGCTCTGGTCAAATATGTGATTTATGTATAAAAACCTGAAACCTGTTCTAGTAGACTGCAAAAAAGAGATCCTCTTTAAAAAAAAAATCCCAACTAACTTTGCAAGTCTTAAATATTGTGCTTGCATTTGCTTCTACTGAGGTTAACATGACTTTCTCCTAAGAGATCTTTTAAAAGAGATCATTATGAGGATCTTTAAAGTTAAGAGCTTAGCTTACTATTAAAAAGTATTGCTAACGAGAAAATGTTTATGCATTCAAGCTTTGTTGTACATTGTTAAAACTTAGGTAAGGCCTGAAGTGCTGAGCGCAACCATTTGTTATTTTGGCTGAAATAAAAACGCAGGTGTGTGTGAAACGGCATCACATATACGGCGCTCTTTAGAGACAGGAAGTTCCTGTGGTGAACAACAGGTGATTCGCAGCTATCGCTTGCATCACGTGTCGAATGAGTAAACCCAGAGCTGTAGAGTTGCAAACACGTGTTGGGCATTGCATAAACGCTTGGGATGCCACACTGAGGGTGAAAGCACACATGTTTCTGGCCTCAGTGTCTCTCACGGGGAGGAGAGAGGTTAGGACCGTACAGAGCAGTTCACTGGTCATGTGAGGCTAATCAAGCATCAGCCGAGAGGGGCGATTATGTGCCATTTAATGCACAAACAGTCATAAAGAGATTTTAACTGATAATGAGAAAGGCGTCAATCCAATAAGCTCTGCAATGATACATGATCAAACCATTACGACACGGTCTAAAATAAAAGCTCTTTAATAGACAAACAAGCACTTACTTGTCGAGATCTGCCATGTTGTTTCACCGTTCTGATTCCTAGAGGGAAAGAGAAAGGAAAATGTTAATGCTGTCCATTATGTTCAACAGCCTCAAGCCAAATTCGGTCGCTGATGGTCTTATCAGTCAGGATAGTTTACACGCTGCACTGGCGTGATTCAGGCATCCAATATGCACAAGTTTAACCATTTATGTAATGGACATTGTGTCAAAAGCATAAGCATCCAGATGTGTCCAAACAGACCAAATTTTGAGAAGCAAAGGCATTGAAACTTGCACACGTCATCCTCGTGCTAAAAAACTTCAATGGCAAGAAATTCAAACTCGGGGGGTTTCTGAGATAGATTAGCAATAAACATCAAAGGTGTGAACGTCTCAATCTGACTGGATCCATTTGTTAGTGCAGTCCTGCATACGAGCCAGCTCCACCGCCTCCAAACCTGAAGTCTATGAGCCAGTCGGATCAAACACGACCTCAGACGCCCACTCCAGACCTCCAGCGGCAACACTGAGCAACTTCATTCATTCAAGAGCTGATCGCTACAGACAGGAGGCTCTTCGCCTGTAGAAGATCATAACATGAAGACCTGACACCATCCATTCTTGACAGATTTGAAGGTTAATCTCTTCCTCTTTCTGTTTGCATCAAGATCAGACAGCTGAAACCTGTCAATACAGACACATGACTTTCCCAAACAATGGCAGCTACGGATCATGGCGCGTCACAATACCGGGACAAAGTTCCTGGCAGGTTTCCTCCAGACTCTGATAACCATTCCTCAGCGGTGAAAGCTGACAGCAAACCTAATAAAAGCTATCCGACCTGGGAGCAAAGGTTAAATGCACTTGTTAGAAAGCCTCTCTAAGGATCCCAAACCTTATGACCGACAAATTTCCAACTGATCACCACAGACTTTTTCATATAAATTGCAATTTACGGTCTACTATGTAGACTAGAAAGTGCATGATTTTCCCACACCTAAAATCACAATTCAGTGTCATTTCATGACTGAGGGAAGCCCTTCTAGTCACAAATTAAAGGGATAGTTCACCCAAAAATGAAAATTGTCAAGATATTTTAAACAATCAGAACCACAGTTGATGGTAGCCATTGACTCCCAGTATTGTTTTACCCAACTAGGCAAGTCTGTCAACTGTCTGGTTTCCCTCATTCTTCAATAGATCTTATTTTGTGTTCAACAGAAGAAAGAAACTCATACATGTGAATTAAAGGGATGGTTAACAAGTTAAAAGCTTTACATAGCTTTCCTGTAGCTCAAAACGGAGAGCATTGGCGCTTGCAACACCAATGTCATGGGTTCGATTCCCAGGGAAAAAGCAAGAACTGATATGTAAATGTGTACTTTAAAATGCAAAGCAATGCGATATACACTACCATCCAAAAGTTTAGGGTCAGTAATTTATCTTTCTTTATATAAATTACTACTTTTATTTAGCAAGGATGTTAAATGATTAAAAAAAGTGATAGTAAAGACTTGTATTGTTAGAAAATTTATATTTGAATATTTCTTAACTTTTTATTCATCAATTAATCATGAAAAAAGTATACAGGTTCCAAAATCATTAAGCTGCATAACTTTACAACATTGATAACAGAGTATCAAATTAGTATATCAGAATGATTTCTGAAGGATCATGTGCCACTGAAAACTGGAATGGCTGATGAAACATCAGCTTTGTGTCAAAGATATAAATTATATTAAAATAGAAAGCCATTATTTAAAATTGTAATAATATTTTACATTTTTATTGTATTTGATCAAATAAATGCAGGCTTGATGAGCAGAAGAGACTTCTCAAACACATTAAAAATAGTAAGGTTTCTAAACTTTTGACCAGTACTAGGTCAAACTCTAAATGCAAAATCAAACGAGTTAACAATAGCAACATAAGACTTGCAAAGAATAAGTCCAGAACAAAATACAATTTAAAAAAAAGAGAAAATTAAATATTGTATTACTTGCTGACTTCAATAGTACAGCATTATTCTATGCAATAAGAGCCTCTGGCAACTAACCAGCCAGATCTCATACAGATGTGAGGAATTAAACATCAAACTAACCAACAAAGTCCAGGCACTCCTAAAGCTACCATTTAAAACAACTATTTAACTCTTAAACTGGGTTAATGATCTAGAATTTGATCCACGGGTCAGTGCAGTGGTCAATTCTCACCAGGCCACATCACCACGTGTTTCCTCCACAGATCCACCGGCTAAAGCTGTTAGCAGCACAGCATCCTTATAACCCAACCCTCACAACAAGAGCAAACTTATGAAATTACCAAAGACATTCAACGATTCAGATTCAAGCTTATGAGGGAAACGTTAGAGTAAGCTGAATTTAAACTAGCATGCGTAAAAACGTCCGATAATTTTATCCTAATCATGATCGAACATGTGCCATATTTACGTCACTGCATCAGACTTTCATTAAAAAAGACGGTTTAATCAAATAAATTGGTTTAATTTCCATTTTTCCGACAACGTGATGAGACACCCCCTAAAAAAACTTCCCCGCCAGATCAGACCAACTACCATCATCCACCAACACAATCAAGACAATGTTTATAACAACTGTAACCAAGCAAGTCTGTCAACAAAGAAACGTTTAAACGTTAAAAATGCCGTTTATTTAACGGTTAAACTTGGATTTAAACGATATTTAAAAACCGAACAGCCATTTTCATCTCCATCATGGAGGAGTCTGTTTCAATGGCTGCTGACTGAACGGTTAGCAGCTCACGCGCTAAATTACCAATTCTGACGACTTAAATATCGACTTTAGTCGTACTTTATCTTCCAGTATGAACAAAGCGACGTCAATAAACACAGACATTCAGTCCCTACGCGGTATATGTCCTTACCGAGGAGCCGACGAGTAGAGGTCTGTGTGAGGCGGAGATGCTACTGCGCAGTGAACAGCGCGAGACTCCCGCTCTGATGGCGCTAAAAGGGGAAAAAGATCCCGCCGCGTGCGCTCATATACATCTGGCGTCAGCACGTAACACAGGTCGCGCTCAGCTAATCCTACTATGGGATAGGCTGGGCGCGTGAATATTAATTACGTACCGTGCTGTTCTGCCTGTAGGGCTATTGTCATTGGCTGGAAAGCAGACGTTGGCGCGCACATTAGCTCATTAATATTCATGAGCCTAGCCTTGGTCATAGTAGGGTTCGGAAATATGCCACCAGGACAACGGCGAGCGCAAAAGGAGGGGCTGCCGGAAATCGTTTAGGGGGGAATGCCATTGTTCCAGAGTGGGCCGGGGTGGAGGTTCCCGCCAAAGCGTTTACAACGAAATTCTATCTATCTATCTATCTATCTATCTATCTATCTATCTATCTATCTATCTATCTATCTATCTATCTATCTATCTATCTATCTATCTATCTATCTATCTATCTATCTATCTATTATCTATCTATCTGTATGTCTGTGTCTCTTTCTGTCATCTATCTATCTATCTATCTATCTATCTATCTATCTATTATCTATCTATCTATCTATCTATCTATCTATTTTTATGTCTGCGTCTCTCTGTCTGTCATCTATCTATCTATCTATCTATCTATCTATCTATCTATCTATCTATCTATATGTCTGTGTCTCTCTGTCTGTCATCTATCTGTCTGTCTATCTATCTATCTATCTATCTATCTATCTATCTATCTATCTATCTATCTATCTATCTATCTATCTATCTATCTATCTATCTATCATCTATCTTCATCTATCTATCTATCTGTATGTCTGTGTCTCTCTGTCTGTCATCTATCTATCTATCTATCTATCTATCTATCTATCTATCTATCATTTTTATGTCTGCGTCTCTGTCTGTCATCTATCTATCTATCTATCTATCTATCTATCATCTATCTATCTATCTGTATGTCTGTGTCTCTCTGTCTGTCATCTATCTATCTATCAATCTATCTATCTATCTCTGTATGTCTGTGTCTCTCTGTCTGTCATCTATCTATCTATCCATCCATCCATCCGTCTGTCTGTCGGGTGAATTAGAGAGTTTGGAAAATACTTTGTCTTTTGTCTGTTTATTAAAATCAAAACAAACTTGGAAACATTTTTGTTGAAACTGATTCTGTCAAAGTTTCTAACATTTCTTGGTATGAGGTGTGTTAAAGCATTCCTGGGCCGCTATCAAATTTGTAAGAATATAAATAGAGTCATTGTTCTGTGTGATTAGAAGAAACGGGGGATGCCAGAAACCTGGAGCAAAAACTACTCAGCTTAGATTTTAAGGTTGTTTCACCGTAAATCCATTGAATTCACAGCAATTACATTGCAGAAAAAGTGTCATATTAAACTATGAACAATAAGTCCCATTAGCAAAAAGCCTTGATCTTTTTTAAATAACTGTCAAAATGTTTTTTGTAGAGGTTCTAAAAAACCTAACGACCTTTGACCTGACCTCATTGAGCCAGTGATCTCTGACACTATGTTTCTCTCTATATGAAGTGTTGGAATGAAAGCAAAAAAAACAACAAAAGTTAAAGAAGGACTGCAAAAAAATCACTATGCATGCAACATAGAAACAGAAGAATATAATATTAAAGATCAGTAAAGCTGGAGGCTACACTCAGTCCACACCTATTTAGGCCTATTTATTTGCTTATAATAATGTTTTATTTATCTAATAACATTAATTAATTGTCATTGGCCTTTTAATCAGCTTATGATATGCAAATGAGCCTAGAATCTTAGATCACAGACTGTCAAGAGTCAAAGACGATTGCCAGAATATTGCAGCTTAGAAATTATTTAAATCTGAAAATAGTTGCATGACATCCTTTCATATATAATTGCATAACTATAATTATTTTTACAAATGCATCAGCTTTAGAAAGTTCTTCAATGCCTCGTGCCATGAGCGCATCATATAGACTGCTGCCGTAATTGCAAAATGCATCTTTGTTCTGTCCCTTCTGTTGCACCATTTCATTCAAATCATTTCACAGTAAGTGTCCACATCACGTCATCTTGAGAAAAACTAGCCTTTTTATTAATTCAAGCGAGGATGTTCATGGTGAGACTGCTGATATTTAATAACCTACACATGACCTTTTAATCAGCATTCACAGTTCACTGCAGACTGGCATTCGAGACCGATCACTTCGAATCGCTTCATTGGCTTCTGGTAACAAAATCTGTCTTTTAAAGGAATAGTTGCTTTCTTCAATAAAAGAGGAGGGGATGAAAGCGCTGTCAAGGTCCAAAAAGGACCATTCAAGCATCATAAAAGTAGTCTATATGACTTCTGTGCTGAGTGTGAGTGAGTAAATGATGATGGAAATGAACAGTCTCCCTTTAACTGAACATTTGAGCTAATAGTGTCCGAGCGCTTGAGAATGAAAGCGTGCGTCGGCCTCTCACCTTTTATTGTTTCTCTGTAACTATCATCTAGCGCTGAGACTTCAGCCCTGCTGATCGCTTTCCTGCTGACAGTAAGAGGAGCTGACATATAGATGCCCACAGTTTTTAAAAATTAATGCAATGACAGAGACAGTTAACCCATCAGTAGCTGTATCTCACTCACACACACACCACACACACACCACACACACACACACACACACACACCACACACACACACACACACACACACACACACACACACCACACACACACACACACACCACACACACACACACACACACACACACACACACACACACACACACACACACACACAGTAACTTAGTGACAGAGTTACATAACCAGCCTGTGGAGGCAAGGACAGGTGTTCACCCATAAATAGGTGCAAAACACCTGAGCAAAACTGCTGGTTCAGATTAGTGCTTATATTTCAGGTTAGTGATTTAAACAAACCCTTAAAGTTTAACTAAACTAAAACAAAATCTTTGTTACTTGAAATCCAATAAACATTCAATGAAATAAGATATGTTAAAAACTTACATTTATTTTATTGCAGCTATAGTTGACAAGGAAACATACTAAAACTGAAATAAAAATTAATAAAAACTATAAAGACATATTAATAAAAATTAACAAAAACTATTGGAAAAGCACAAGAATAAAAAATAAAAAACATTTTAAACTATTACAAAACTTATATTTCAATGATACAAAAATATCACTGCATCTAGTTTCACAGTTGTTTTGCTGCAGTAAAATATCGTAGAGATTTGAGGGTCTAGTATTCCTTTGATGAAATGTACTAATCTTGATTTACACACACACACGCACACACACGCACACACACACACACGCACACGCACACGCACACGCACGCGCACGCACACGCACACACACACACACACACACACACACACACACACACACACACACACACACACACACACACACACACACACACACACACACACACACACACAATTTAGATTTTTTCTGAAGCGCCACACATCTTCCAAAAACTTAAATATGTTGTCAAATACATAAATTAAAATTTTAAAATAAATAAATAAAGCATTATGGCAACAACTTTTGCCATTTCAAGTGCCAGTAAACGTGAAAAAACAACAACAGATTAAAGCAAGAATTTATAAAACATTGGGTTAAGTAAATGAAAGGAATGCATGTTTAAAAAAGATACCATGATATAAACAATTAGCAGTGATAGAGATGTTTTATGACCCAAGCATGAGCCCTACATGTTCTTCATTGGAGATGATGATGCTGATGGTTGATTTGTACAGTACACTACATGACCTGGTTGTGGGTCAAAGATTTGACCACAAGGTATTTGTCATGATGAAGCACATCAGGTACAATAATTTCAGACTCAGCGGAAGCCTTGTGTTTGATTGGTCACTGTCACATGACCTCCACTGCAACGTAATCCAGCGGTCTCCCGGCACAGGACATTTAAAGATCAGTGTCTTCCCCTCAGCAAAAACATGGGACACAGAGCGCCACTGCAAAAACACGACAGGACCGTCTCCATCCACCACGTTTTATTGCACTGCATGTGGGAGGTGTGGAAATGCTGCACTTTTGCATCTGTAAAGAAGCAAAAAGAGAAAGACGGCATACACGTGCCCTCCAAAAAAGATTTAGAGCGTAAACAGGATTCCCCCCGCCAGACGGGACCATGGGATAATCTTAGTACATTTGGAGGACTGTGGTACTGCGCCATCACCATGGCAACATGCCCGTCCTGTATCCAGAGGAGAGATGAGGAAACGTGACATCACTGTTACAGAGGCTACAAGAGCTGATTGGACACAGTTCAAATACCTGGTTATTTTGAGAGGCCAAACCTTTAACGTGGAATACATTTTACTGGTTTGTTTGTGTCATTAATGTGACTATAGCAGCATCTGTTCATCACTGCAACTCCAGAGGAGGAGATGCATGTCTGTTTTAGTGAAGCATTCATCCCTTGGGATTTACCACCAAAATATAACATGCAAAGAGTGCCATTTTTGACTGTCACGGATTTGTTACAAGAGTGCAAGAGCATGCAAACATACACTGCCAATCAAAAGTTTGGATCATTATTATTTGAATATATTTGAAATATAATAAAGTGTAACTTATTCCTGTGATCAAAGCTGAATTTTCAGCATCCAGTCTTCAGTGTCACATGACTATTCAGAAATCATTCTAATATGCTGATTTGATGCTCAATTATTATTGCCGCTAAATTATTAAAAATGACTCCTATTGTAATCAATGCTGAAAACAGTTTCTCTGCTTAATATTTTTGTGGTAATCATGTTCTTTGATGAATGGACATTTTAAAAGAACAGGGTTTATTTGAAATAGAAATCTTTTGCAACATTATAAATGTATTTAATGTCACTTTTAATAATTTTAATGCGTCCTTGCTGAATAAAAGTATGATGGATGGATGGATGAAAAACATATATAGATATAACAGACAGACAGACAGACAGATACATTTGTGATCTTTATATATAAAAAGTATTAATTTCTTTACCCAAAAATTACCCCAAATGTTTGAATTAAAGTGTATCAGGTTTTTCAGGTAAAAATGTTTCGACATGATGGATGGATAGATGAGATAGATAGATAGATGCATTCAAAAATATAATACACCTATTCCTGATGGAACGTAAGCTTATAACACAGTCATAACGTAATATTTTTCAATTAAACCTATATAACTTCTTGTTAATGAGTGAATGCACAAACGTTTGAGAGTGTGGACCTTTCCTCCTTGCGTTCCCAAGTGTTTAAATGATCTTCATCTGGTAAACAGTGTGTGCTGAACAGAATGAACACAGGCGAGGGTTCGGTGTGTGTTGATATTTCTGCTGTATCAGATGGTGTTTCCCTGTAGAAGCTGCTAGATGTCAAACCAGAACCTCCTCATGACTTATTCATGCAGATTTCGTTTTTGCACCCTCACACACTTCTTGCTCTGCCAGTAGAAGTTTCTGCGCCACAGAAACTGAACTCATACACACTTACTAACTTCCTTTTTTCCCCGTATTAGACACCATAACTGTTTTAAAGACTGATTATTTTAACAGTCAGTGTTATAATTAACTAAAGCTAAAAACCACAAATAAAATAAATAAGTTAATGGTGTACGTGTGGGAGGTCTGTTCATAAAGTATAAGCAATCATATACCACGCTAAATATGCTTGACAAACACAGATTTATTTGAAGAGGCAGCTCACCGATCTCATGCATCAGCCATATGTAGCTCTCTGAAAATAGCTGTCAGCATCAGCATGAAAGAGCTGCATCACCGTTCAAAGAGTCCTTCACACTTCTGTTCGTCATGAATAATTCCTTTAGCCCACAGTCGGCTAAGTCCACATTGAATTAACACATTTCTGTGGTGTGAATTATGGACTAATTAATAGACAAATAATCGTTTTCTGCACAGCATGCTAATGTCAGTGTAGCCTAATGATGACTGCTGGGAACAATATCATCAGAATCAATGGATCAGGTAGAAACACAATCATACCAGATTTTTTTAAATACAAAAATGTAAGAAAAATGAGCTTAAAAATATACAATTTTGGCGATTAAAAATATGTATCAACTTTTCTACTGTAGTTTTTGAGTTGTGAGTAGGCCATTTTCACTTTAAAAAAAAACTTTTACTTTATTATATTGCAAATGTATAGGCAAATAGTTTACTTTTTACAATTTAGAAAACATTGATCCTCGTTATTTCGAACTGAATAAATCGAGACCTGACTTTGACGCGATAGCAACGTCCGAATCGTGAACGATTCCTTCGAGTCGATTTTTATTGGTGAATCTTTTGGATCGGTTCACACAATGCACTGAACGGCTATCGAGTATTTTTCTTTCTTTTTTCTTCTTCTTCTATATATCATATGTTATGGTGCTTGTCTGTAGTCTGAGAAGACATTTCATATGTTGTACCAACCCAATTATGGCTGTTAATAATATTGTTCAATTAAAAAAAAGCTGCTATCGAGTGAACAACTCTTTGATTCAGTGATCCGGTTGGAGAATAGCTGAACTGGTCTTGTCTGACTAAAGAATGAGACCAAAACAAGGAGAAAAACAACGCAAAGTGCTTGAATGATGGGACGATTTGATTGTGAGTTTCTAAGGTGGAATTCTAGTATTGTTTATTGTGGATGAAAATCATATTTTTGTTGACTAAGTTGTGATTATGTCCGTGGAATTAAAAGATATTTTGAGCAGGATGGAGCATCTGCTAAAAATGAAGACAATATTGAAATATTATACATTAAATGATAAAACACACCAAAAAAATTCACTAGCACACTAGCATATAGCTATATAAGCTCAAACACAGCAACTAACGTTAAATGCTCTCATTTTGATGAGCTCTTCCAGCTTGATTTAATCAACAGGCCGTAACAGTTCGAACAAGCTAAAGAACAAATGTATTCATATTTAGAGTTTCTTTTTTGTTTTAAGTGGGCATAATGTGCAATTTTGTGGGTTTTATGCGAGCTCCCCATGGAGATTCGCTCTCTCTCTTGACATCTTGTCTGTGCCAGCCAGAATCTGCCTCTTATGTGGAAAATATATCTCTCTATTTCTTTGTGTCTTTCTGGCTCACCCACTCTCTCTCTATTCCTAAGAAAAAGGCGGGGGAGAGACGAATGTGAAGTGACACAGGAGAACGCTTCAAGTCTCCATGTCCTCTGAAGAGCTGAAGGTACAGCGAGTCACTGTCAGCAGCCAAATGAACAAACCAGGTTGTTCAGTCACACTAATTCACACACCAAACACAAAAAAGCCCAGCATGCAACTCAAAAAGAGAGAGATTACGTGACTGATTCACAAGACGAGAGACGTCTTTTTGGATCTTGAGTCTTTTTGGCTCACGTTGACATAAATTTGAACACGAGTATTGCTCAACCATGTAAAAGTTTCCGTCAAGGTGTTCTGGTCTCAAGATCTCTTTTAACCTTACAAAGCCTTCTGGGTAATATTTGATGCACACTTTTCTAAGGCCTCTAAATTGCCAACATGATCAAAGCTTTGCAGATAAACCCGTTGCACACAATCTACATGCCTTCTGTTGTCTGATTGATAGTTTAAATATATTTGTTATCACGTAAAAGGCCTTTAATGTGATTGTACAAATGTACAACTTTCAGCTCGCGGTTCAAAAGTCTTTTTTATTTTGCTGTGAAATCTTTACTGACTTTTATAAAGTAAACATAAGAATAATTGTACATTTTAAGATTATCACTTACTGGACTGAAGTAGCTTAGGTTTACCTGATAGATCTTTTATTTTTATTTTTTACATCTATCAAATATGATCATTCAGGTTTATTTGTTCATCTCTCAATCATTGTATTGCATTGCATTATATGTTTTAAAACTACAGAACGTTGATCATAAATCTAAGCACTTAAATATCATCTTATTAAGATATTGGCAGATATAGACTGGCGACTGATATTTATGTGCATTTTATATCAGTACTCTGTTATACTGCTAAAAAGATCTCAATGATTGACATTACAAGCTATCAGAATGTCATCTTACTTTCTGGCCATATAAATATCAATATGCATGTTTTATTTTGGGCCTCCGAATAAAATTGTGGTGTTTTTCCTCCTTGAGTTTGACCTCCATATGCTCACTACTATATCTTTATATGAGCCATAAAAGCCTGATGTATCAAAATATGATACTCAACATAACACACATATGCAAACTTTAGGTTCACTAAGCTATATATATATATAATATATATATATATATATATATATATATATATATAATATATATATATATATAATATATATATATATATATATGTATATATATATTATTACATTTACCAAAATGGAGGATGGTTCACTTCCTGCTCATTTCTATGAATACGAAACCGCAGTTGGCAGCTAATAATGACCTCATTTAACAACTCATCCGCTATTTATAACCATCACAAGAGCCCAGTGCAGTCAGATATATGTTTAATAACCACAGACTGAAGTATATGCGTGCGTGCACAGGCCGCAGAGCGCCATTGTGACAGACGTCCGTGTTAATGCTCTTTTAATCCCTGAGCTGAAAGAGAGCTCGGCTGCAGCACTTCTTTTCTCTGCTGCGATAAAAACTGTGCTGAGCCAGCGCTCGCTCTCCCAGCGCTCAGAGACGGGGATGTGTGGAGAACGCTATTCAGTGTCAGATAAAAGAGAAGAAACAGAAGAGGTCAGACCTGGTGACCTCTATCTCTGAACGCCACACATGTTGGTGAGCTGCTCGGAAATAATGCAACGAAGCCTGAAATATAGTCAGAATTGTTTTCGTTTAACATGGAACAGTTCATTTCACCTCAAAGGATTAGTTCACTTTAAAAAAAACTTTTGCTGATAATTTACCCATGTCATCCAAGATGTCCACGTCTTTCTTTCTTCAGTCGAAAAGAAATTAAGGTTTTTGATGAAAACATTCCAGGATTTTTCTCCATATAATGGACTTCAATGGGACCCAAACGGTTCAAGATCCAAATGACAGTTTCAGTGCAGCTTCAAAGGGCTTTAAACGATACCAGACGATGAATAAGGGTCTTATCTAGCCAAACCATCGCTCATTTCAAAAATAAATAACAAAGTTTAAGTTTTTTGGGCACAAATGCTCGCCTTGTTCTGTTCAGTGATGAGCGTTCGTGACTGTCCTGTTCGAACTCGTTTCAATCAAAATTAACAAATCTTTTTTCGAGTCATGACTCAAAGGGTCCTAGATAAGACCCTTATTCATCGTCTGGTATCGTTTAAAGCCCTTTGAAGCTGCACTGAAACTGTCATTTGGATCTTGAACCGTTTGGCTCCCAATGAAGTCCATTATATGGAGAAAATCCTGGAATGTTTTCATCAAAAACCTTAATTTCTTTTCGATTGAAGAAAGAAAGACGTGGACATCTTGGATGACATGGGGGTGAGTAAATTATCAGCAAAAGTTTTTTTAAAAGTGAACTACTCCTTTAAGACTTTATATTTAGAGAGTTTCTATATGCGTTTTCTTGGCGAGGTTCATATTTGAAACATCAGGCTTGTGGAGAAAAATGGTGAAAAATGCCTTAACTTAATTAAAAAATATGCAATTTGGTTGTCAAGAATGGCTGTAGTGAAGCGCATGACGAAAGGAGTAGGCCTACGGGACAAAAACAGTAAATCTTTAGTAAATCCAAAACAAATCTCAAGAATAACGTAACAACCACATTAAAGGTCCGAAATTTTCATATTCGTCATTCGGTGGCTCTGAATTGTAAAAACACCTTTTAAAATGCTTGTTACGGATGCAAAAACGCAGTATATCGAACCCGATCCAATTTTATTTTATGATGGATGAAAGTTTCCGAGGAAGTGTGTAAACATGATTATTATTTTTTTAACGTGCGAACATTTCGGACTCAGTGTGCAAGGACTTTTACACTGATGATAGCGGATACAGAACGACGGACACTGAAATACAAGGAGAGAGTAATAATCACAGTGAACAGGAAAAGGTGTGATAACATAATAGAGCATAAAATTTCTATTTTGATTTGGGAACCCCCAAATATTATCATATAAAATGACTATGCTATTCTGGTGCATTTTGGTCACATACGCATCTGTTATGTAAAGCATATGACAGAAGTTGGAGGGCTGCATTTAGTTGTGTGTGTGTGTGATGTGATTACATAATAACACTTCTGCATCACTCTCTCTCTCTCTCTCTCTCTCTGCACGTGTAGACGTCTGTGGACAAGCTGTTTTGGACTGTTTCAAGTCTCCGTGTCCTGCAGGATTAGACCAAAGCCTCAACATCTCGAGATGCTGTCGGGGACGGTATCTTAGCAACGGTGGCACTGGAGACAATGAGTCGAGCGCTCCCGAATATGGATGCGAAGGAAATGCATTTATTGGACTGGCAAAGATTCGGTTGATTTCTGCGTGACAGCGGAGATCAACCCAACCGTATTTCTGTGCCACGTCTCTCGCCTCACTATTAATAATTAAGTGAAGATTAACTTTCAGGTCTGAGGAAAGCACATTGAACTCCGTGGCGCTCTTATTTCACACATTTACGTCAGCCTGTTAAAGCAAACACACTGATTTTGCACAAACTGAGGTGTTTTTACAAAGTCACGAACCAGTGACATACAAGCTACAAGCATTTAGTCACTAGTCATTTAGATTTAGATATTTAGTTTTATCTTGACTGACTCTTTCCTTCTAACAGAAGTGTATCCATCACTTATTGTGCAGTATTAATGGTCAGCTCTCATCCCAGTGAACACATTGAAATCTCCTGCAGCATTATGGGATTTGATCTTCTGATGGAACGCTCTAAATAACCCAGGAAGCATCCAAACCCCAAATAAATGACTCTTATTAAGAGAAAGAGAGCTCTCCGTTTCATCATGGATCGATCCCGCTGAGACGCCAGATATAAGTGAACGTGATCAGTGTGAGCGGAGACGGTCACCTGTGTTTTTCACGACACCGCAGCGTTCACACATTCACTTACACACTTCTCAAAGTCCCTCAGTGTTCAGCTCTAAATCAGGAATCCACTTCACGCATTTCAGGCTTCGTGTGGACAATACAGTCAGAATGAACAGAGTGATTCATTCTTTGTGTTCGTTTATCAAGGGCCTTCGATGAGCAACACTCACATTTCGTACCCAGTAATTATTCTTACGATTATGAGAAAGTACAAAAATTATCATATCAACTATCAATTCTATTATCATAGTTTCACTTAAAAAAAAATTACTGTATAATATATTAATGGTGTTTGCCAAGTCAAACATGTGACCTCACCAAGGTTATGACATCACTATGTAAACTCACCAAGGTTATGACATCACTATGTAAACTCACTAGGGTTATGACATCACCATGTGAAATCTGCAGGGTTAAGACATCACTATGTGAACTTAACAGGATTATGACATCACTATGTGAACTCACCAGAGTTATGACATCACTATGATAAATCAACAGGATTATGACATCACTATGTGAACTCACCAGGGTTATGACATCACCATGATAAATCAACAGGATTATGACATCACTATGTGAACTCACCAGGGTTATGACATCACCATGTGAAATTTGCAGGGTTATGACATCACTATGTGAACTCACCAGGGTTATGACATCACCATGTGAAATTTGCAGGGTTATGACATCAATATGTGAACTCACCAGGATTATGACATCACTATAGGCTTGTTTGAGATGCGCCTCGCCTGAATGTAGGTGAGAGTAGGCGGCTGCAGTGAGGGGAGGAGTGAAAAAAGCGCAGGCAAGACGGACAGATCTCTCTTCTCGCAGTGGATCAGACACATGTGAGATCAAAGGCGGATATCACGGGATTCACGCTCGTGCACGGTGTTGCTAATAAACTGGATGTAATTTAAGTTCTGTTGCTTTTATATGAAAATAAATATAATGAACAAGACACCCAAAGTACTTATTTAATTCCATTCCAAATAAGTGTTTATCAATAATTTTTTCTTTAATACAGACATAGGCTATGTGTTTTTTTATATATATAATAAAATGACATTGCATAACCTATAGAGATCGCACTGTCCGAGAGTCAGGGAATATTCACACACAACATATACACATAAAACATGACATCCGAGTTTTAAAATCAAACATTTTAAAAGAGAACAATACATCACGGTTGTTTAAACCAATCACCATTAAGCTGTGTCGTCAGCAAGTAATTTCCCATCATGCTTTTGATCAGCGCAGACAGCGGAGAGCAACTGCGTGCGACCGCAGAATCCGACACGTGCGGCTTGCACTCGCGAGAGCTTTTTGACACACGTCAGCATGACATCAGAGCAAGGCGGACCGCACTCGGACACATTTCTAACTGGCATGCATCTCGCGCTGATCACTGGTGATCGGTTCTGCGCAGATTTTGCTCATCTCAAACAAGCCTATTGTAAACTCACCAGGGTTATGACATCACCATGTGAAATCTGCAGGGTTATGACTTCACTATGTGAACTCACCAGCCAGGGTTATGACATCACTATGTAAACTCACCAGGGTTATGATATCACTATGTGAACTCACCAGGGTTATGACTTCACTATGTGAACTCACCAGGGTTATGACATCACTATGTGAACTAACCAGCCAGGGTTATGACATCACTATGTAAACTCACCAGGGTTATGATATCACTATGTGAACTCACCAGGGTTATGATATCACTATGTAAACTCACCAGGGTTATGATATCACTATGTGAACTCACCAGGGTTATGACATCACTATGTGAACTCACCAGGGTTATGACATCACTATGTAAACTCACCAGGGTTATGACATCACTATGTAAACTCACCAGGGTTATGATATCACTATGTAAACTCACCAGGGTTGTGACATCACTATGTAAACTCACCAGGGTTATGACATCACTATGTGAACTCACCAGGGTTATGACATCACTATGTGAACTCTCCAGGTTATGAATCACTATGTGAACTCACCAGGGTTATGACATCACTATGTGAACTCACCAGGGTTATGACATCACTATGTAAACTCACCAGGGTTATGACATCATATTGAACTCACCAGGGTTATGACATCACTATGTAAACTCACCAGGGTTATGACATCACTATGTAACTCTCAGGTTATGATATCACTATGTAACTACCAGGGTTATGACATCACTATGTAAACTCACCAGGGTTATGAATCACTATGTAAACTCACCAGGGTTATGACATCACTATGTGAACTCTCCAGGGTTATGACATCACTATGTGAACTCACCAGTTATGACTCACTATGTAAACTCACCAGGGTTATGACATCACTATGTAAACTCACCAGGGTTATGACATCACTATGTAAACTCACCAGGGTTATGACATCACTATGTGAACTCACCAGGGTTATGACATCACTATGTAAACTCACCAGGGTTATGATATCACTATGTAACTCACCAGGGTTATGAATCACTATGTAACTCCAGGGTTATGACATCACTATGTGAACTCACCAGGGTTATGACATCACTATGTAACTCACCAGGTTATGATATCACTATGTAAACTCACCAGGGTTATGACATCACTATGTGAACTCACCAGGGTTATGACATCACTATGTAAACTCACCAGGGTTATGACATCACTATGTGAACTCACCAGGTTATGATCACTATGTAACTCACCAGGTTATGACATCACTATGTGAACTCACCAGGTTATGACATCACTATGTAAACTCACCAGGGTTATGACATCACTATGTAAACTCACCAGGGTTATGAATCACTATGTGAACTCACCAGGGTTATGACATCACTATGTAAACTCACCAGGGTTATGACATCACTATGTAAACTCACCAGGGTTATGACATCACTATGTGAACTCACCAGGGTTATGACATCACTATGTAAACTCACCAGGGTTATGACATCACTATGTAAACTCACCAGGGTTATGACATCACTATGTGAACTCACCAGGGTTATGACATCACTATGTAAACTCACCAGGGTTATGACATCACTATGTAAACTCACCAGGGTTATGATATCACTATGTGAACTCACCAGGGTTATGACATCACTATGTAAACTCACCAGGGTTATGACATCACTATGTAAACTCACCAGGGTTATGACATCACTATGTAAACTCACCAGGGTTATGATATCACTATGTGAACTCACCAGGGTTATCACATCACTATGTAAACTCACCAGGGTTATGATATCACTATGTGAACTCACCAGGGTTATGACATCACTATGTAAACTCACCAGGGTTATGACATCACTATGTGAACTCACCAGGGTTATGACATCACTATGTAAACTCACCAGGGTTATGACATCACTATGTAAACTCACCAGGGTTATGATATCACTATGTGAACTGACCAGGGTTATTACATCACTATGTAAACTCACCAGGGTTATGACATCACTATGTGAACTCACCAGGGTTATGACATCACTATGTAAACTCCACCAGGGTTATGACATCACTATGTGAACTCACCAGGGTTATGACATCACTATGTGAACTCTCCAGGGTTATGACATCACTATGTGAACTCTCCAGGGTTATGACATCACTATGTGAACTCTCCAGGGTTATGACATCACTATGTGAACTCTCCAGGGTTATGACATCACTATGTGAACTCAGTAGTGTTATGACATCACTAGGTAAACTCAGTAGTGTTATGACATCACTATGTAAACTCATCAGAGTTGTGACATCACTATGTAAACTCACCAGAGCTGTGACATCACTATGTAAACTCACCAGAGCTGTGACATCACTATGTAAACTCTCCAGGGTTATGACATCACTATGTAAACTCACCAGGGTTATGACATCACTATGTGAACTCACCAGGGTTATGACATCACTATGTAAACTCACCAGGGTTATGACATCACTATGTGAACTCACCAGAGTTGTGACATCACTATGTAAACTCTCCAGGGTTATGACATCACTATGTAAACTCACCAGAGTTGTGACATCACTATGTGAACTCAACAGAGTTGTGACATCACTATGTAAACTCACCAGAGTTGTGACATCACTATGTAAACTCACCAGAGTTGTGACATCACTATGTGAACTCACCAGAGTTGTGACATCACTATGTAAACTCACCAGAGTTGTGACATCACTATGTAAACTCACCAGAGTTGTGACATCACTATTGCTGCGTCCCAATTCGCATACTATCCGTCCTAAATAGTATTCGAAAATAGAATTAGTACGTCCCAAATCGTAGTATGTTGAAATGAGTGTTCCAAAGAGACCCGGATGGTCTACTCTTTCCGGTCAGAATCCGAAGTGTAGATTGATGCGCACTCTAACGGCTGATATTGCCCACAACCCATCGCGCGCTGGACGAGGATTCAGTTAGAACTACAAACACGAGTGAAAAGTGTTGAAAAACTACAGACATGGAGGACGCGCGAGTCCGGCAGTTGTGTAGAGAGGTTTAGATAAAGGGGTTTGAGTGATTAATTATCAGTATCTAACCTGACGAAAATGTATTTATTCAATGTTGTCCACATTATTTTGCATCTGCGGCAGCATTGTGAACTTTTGTAAAGATACGTTTAGCCATTAACTTTTAAATGCATCATTATATTCAAATTGCAAACACATGAGGAGAGTCTCCGGATGAAAGACCCACGACTGGCAGGTGAACGTTACGTTCTAAAACATTTCTCTCCGAAATGGTAAGAAATTATAATAGATTGAATGGAGGATTTTAACTGTGACGAGATGATTGACAGGGCATTTTATACGGTGATAGGATGCACGCGACAGGTCCGTTAAAGACAGGAAGTAGTATGTCCCAAAGCTTGCTTACTCTTTTGCTACACACTCAAAAGTATGTACTTTTTCTTCACAAGTAGGCGAATTGGGACGCAGCATATGTAAACTCACCAGAGTTGTGACATCACTATGTAAACTCACCAGAGTTGTGACATCACTATGTAAACTCACCAGAGTTGTGACATCACTATGTAAACTCACCAGAGTTGTGACATCACTATGTAAACTCACCAGGGTTGAGGACATCTCAGTGACAGGTGGGAAGATGGCCCACTGCTCGGGAAGCTGCTGTCCCAGCATGCATCAGCAGCACACATGTGGATTAAATGACAGCTCCAGCTGTTCGTGTATAAACCCAGACTACATCAGGCTGAATGCATTCAAGCCACTAACCCTCCAAAACAAATACATTTGCCTTCTATAAACGCAACCAAAATGCCTAAAATACTAAATTCAATATTGGCTGTAGATTATCCCACTTTTTACAACTACTTACTAAATAAATAAATACATGCACATGATATTTTGATTTTAGATTAAAACAATATTAGGAGAACTGGAATTTACTGTTGTATAAATTATATATTTTATTTAACTCTTAAAAAAAATGATTAGTTAATAGTACTCACGCTAATGAACTGAAGTCTTGAAGCGCCCTCTGCTGGCTATTATAGTAAATGCATCTAAACTGACACAGCTGAAAACATCACACAGATGCAGTGAACACATCTGACATTCACAGATACCGCGAATACATAACACAAAACGCTATCAGTAATGAAAGCTAAATTAAAGGATTTTAGTTCACTGATATACGAATAAAAAACATATTTTTTGACTCTAACAACTAACCACAATAAAGCAACTACACTCAACTGTGCATAAAATACTTTAAAAAGCTAAATAAAAAACTAAGCTAAATAAAACAAACTAAAATAAAAACCAAATACACTGAAACTGAAAAAACTCACATGCGCATAGAAAAATAGAAAGGCCACAAATTATTTTTAGGTTTTGATAAATGTTCTATTATAAAACTGTACAACCAAATCTAAGCAATCCCACTAGACTTTATATTTAACACAGTTAAAATGTTTAAATGATACCAGTCAGAAGTACATTAAAAATAAATACAATGAAATTGAAATAAACTGAAAACCAATGATAAGTGTGCAAATTAAATAAATCAACTGGAAATTAAATTAAGAAAATCATTTCTAAAATAACCTTTACACAAAACCAATTTAATAAAAATCAATACTGATTTGCAAAAGAACGAGAAACAATAGTACAGTCTTTTCCATTTATTTGGTGATATGTCACAGATGACAATAATCTTACAGGAAGTTATTTCTGTAATACAAATAAAGCGTGATCTGTACATAGAGAGACAGCTGCAGGAAATTATCAAGAACAAAAAACAACAACATGGATCAGCAGGAGTAAAAACCTGTAAAAAGAGCCTGGGGCAACAAAAAAAAAAAAAGTGAACAAAACGAACAATGTCCTGAACTAGAAGCCTGAAGTGTGCAACGTGGAGATGAACACTGAACAGAGTGCATGTGACATACAGTTTGATCCCTGGTTTGGTGGCAGACGATGGCAGATCTATGGCAGCTTTGAGCTCCGGGACGAAATCTAAAACTCACAGTGAGACGCCGAGCCGGAAACGTCTCCGAGATCGAGTATGGCACATTCACTCCAAAGTGAGAAATAAAGACAAACGATGGTGGGAATTAAACAGTCGGGCTCAATCCCGCTTGTAAAGGCACGTGGTTTTTCTTTTAGTAGTTATTGTGACGTGAGCACATTCAAACATCTGATTGGACGCTGTGCAAGTGATCAGGTGACTGAACGAAGACACGTGACGGGGGTATGGGTGACGGCGTCTGGCTAACACACATTTCTCTAGATAGAAGTACAAAAGGAAATGGGTTGTTTACTATGTACAGATGAGACGTTATTTTAACACTCTAATCTACTCTCAGACTATTTGGCTTGTTAATCGTACATCTAGTCTGATGTAACATTGGCAGACAAGAGTCAAGCAACTACAAAAGTACGCAACAGTATTTCCTGCTACAGGTTTACTACGCCTAGATCTACTGTTTCCTCCGAGTAATATTAAACGTGACACTTGAGATACTGGACACGCTCCTCCAGTATCCTTCAAATAAATTAAACATCATTACCTTTAAACACGACTCACGGACGCATGAAATGCAGGATCCACATACTGTTAAAAATTAAGATTTTAGAATGAAATTGTTCCCGGAACAGTTTTTAAATAATACAAAATTTGACCTTGACTCAACAACATCCTTCAATCATTTAATAAAATGTTCATAAAATACCAGTAACATCAGCAATATTGAACCTTTAAGTTTTATATTCGGGTGTTTGGGTCACATTTCGGTCCCAAACATCTGAGTTTTAGGACTAAAATGCATTAAGACATATTCACTTTCATAGCATTTCCAAATTCTCATTGCTATAATGCATCCATTTTCGCATATTTTATTTAAATCAGTACAAATTAAAGGCAGTACAATAAATACCATCACGTACAAATACTTATTATATCATTTTTTGCGGGATTATATTAACGAAAACTTTTTTTTTTGCACTTCAGTCATGAGAATTTGGGGTGAAATGTGCTTATTTGTCATGAAAATATCATATAGGCTTTTTTGTGTTGTTTTTTTGACCTAGATTTAATGATATTCACCCATAAGTCTGTATATTGACTGACGTCCTCCACTACGCTCATGGAGGGTAAAAGACAGTGATAAAATAAATTAAAACCATTGTGGAGGAGGCTGATGAGATTTCCTCTTTTTGAAGAATAAAAGTAAACAGTCATTTCTAAAACATCCCACAATGCACTTCAACCACGGCTGATATTAGCCGACGATACGAACTCATAAAAAACGGAACGAATGAAAACCGAATGTGTGGTGCTAGAGGAATGAAGGGTCTCCCGTTTGGACTCGTTACTTGAAGATGAAGTTGAGGAGGACCTGGACGAAGATGAGGAAGAGGACGATGGCGAAATCTCTGTGAGTGAGGAACCAGCTTTCCGTCGTCGATTGACTCGCCACTCGACTCCTCAGGGCGTTGACGCTCCTGGATGCAACGTTAAAAGTGAATAATGTAGTTTTTCAGTGTGAAGTAAGTATTTATCAGAGGCGCAGCGTCACCTGTTAATGTCTTCCTGGGTTTTTCTGATCGACTCAATGGCACTTTGGATTTCACTCAGATCGGTTCCTTTCTTCCGGAGGCGGCTGTTGTGTTTGCTTTTGTGCCCTGAAGGAAAGACCATGATCAGGGGCCTCATTTATAAAACTTTGCGTAGGATTTGCGTCAGAAGGGGCGTACGGATGAAACATAGGACGTGCGTACGCACAGAAATATTCGGATTTATAAAACCGTGCGCACGCAGTTTTCCCTTAATAAATCACAATCAATTCTAAATGTAGCGCAGCTTCATGTCACGCCCATAGTTGCCCAAAAATAGCCCGTGAAACGCCCACGAGTTAATATTCATCGATTGCGAAATCATGGCAAATACAGAGAGGAAAAACCAAGAAACGTAACTTCACTCAATGTGAAGTAGAAATTATTGTTGGCCACGTGGAAAAGAGGAGTAACATGTTGTTTGGAGGGCACAGTGTGGGCATTACTAATGCCAAAAAGGCACTTGAGTGGCAAAAGTTTGCAGACGCCGTTAATGCTGCAGACTCACAACCTCGGGCCATGGCCGAAATAAAACAGAAATGGTCGGATATCAAAGTCGAGGCAAAAAGCGTCTAGCGCTCCATTATTGTGATGGCATAGGCCTAATGGCATTTTATTACCATCCATTTGATTGCATCTGACAAAAGATGTGTTATGAGGATGAATTGCATAACATGCCAATATTATTGCAGAACATATTTCACTTTTCTTTTGCATTTCTGTTGTAATCTTCGTTTGATTTTGTTTGTTTTACACTGCAGACCGACCAAACGGGTGTTCGTGTATAGGCTGTTAATAGTAACACTTGCTTTGTGAAGTCTTCACTTTATTTATGCGAGACAGTATTGCCATTTCTTTTACAGTTTCACACACTTTCACGTGTTTCTTCCATCTGCCGACGGTGTCGCCATTTCTCATTTCTCCCGTTTTTGTGCGTACGCCTGGGTCAGAGCTTGCGTGAAGGACCGCACATTTTCCAGTCAAGCTTGCTTTTTATAAATACCAATTATTGCGTAGAGAGCGGCGTACGGCTTCTTTTGTGCGAACGCCACGTTTATAAATGAGGCCCCAGGTGTTTCTGAGCGTGTGTGTGTGTGTGTGTGTGTGTGAGAGAGACGTACTCTCGCTGCCTGACGAGTCCTGTCGGTCCGGCTCCGGAGACGAGCAGCCACTTTCAGGACTTTTAGGTTTATCAGTCTTATGTTTCCGCTTTGCTCCCGTCACCTACAGACACACACGCAGACGAGAGCCCAACATTCACACATTTCATTCTTTATATTGTGGTTATGAAATATATATGCGATTCTCAGATTTCTGAAAGGCTGCAAACAGGGTCCAAAATTAACTTTTTGCCAGCCATAAATATTTAATACTGGCCATGAAGCTGTAGCAATGTTTCCATCTAAGTTGGAAATTTAATTTCTATTTTTTTTTTTACATTTATTACTTGTTTAAATTCAATTTAAATACATTTTATTATTAGATTTATTATGCATAAATAATATGCATTATTTATGATTTAAGATTCATTTATTTAATCTTACATTTATTTATTTAATGCAAATTTAATTTATAATTATTATTTTTTATATTTTTTTATATTTTGTTTTAGTAACATGTACTTTTTACATATTACTAATTTGAAAACGCATTTAATTTCTAATAAATTTTATTACATTTATATATTTCTTTCAATTTTACAGTTATCTAAAAAAATGATGTTTAATTTCTAGCAAATTTTATTACATTTATATATTTCTTTCAATTGTACAGTTATTTTTAAAAAATGTATGTTTAATTTCTAACTCTATTATTACATGATGCATTTAAATCTTACATTTATTTATTTAAATGCAAATTTAATAATGCAAATCAAACTTCTAATTATTATTTTATTACATATTACTATTTATTTGAAAACAACTTTAATTTCGAATTATTTTTATTGTAACATTTTTTTCTTCAAATCTTTTTTATTTAATTCATTTACTATTTATTTAAACATGAATTTATTTATTTAATGCAAATTTAATTTATAATAATTTTTTTCATTAGGTATACTAATTTGAAAACACATTTAATTTCTAATACATTTTATTAAATTTATATATATTTATTTCAATTTTACAGTTATTTAATTTTTTTTAAATTTCTAACAAATTTTATTACATTTATATATTTCTTTCAATTTTACAGTTATTTTTAAAAAATGTATGTTTAATTTCTAACTCTATTATTACATTATGTATTTAAATCTTACATTTATTTATTTAAATGCGAATGTAATAATGCAAATCAATCTTCTAATTATTATTTTACTACATATTACTATTTATTTGAAAACAACTTTCATTTCTAATTATTTTTATTGTAGGATTTTTTCTTCAAATCTTTTTTATTTAATACAATTTATTATTTATTAAAACATTAATTTAATTTCTAACTATTATCATCACATTTATTATTTATTTAAAATTCTGGAATATCACAAAAAAATATTGTTTCCATCCAATGTGATTTAATGGCCACATTTACTCCTATCTTATATAAAATCCTAAGATTCACAAAACAATTAATTTTGGACTCAAGTTTCAAAGATGCATCCCTGCATCCCATAACAAACAGGCATGCATGCGACGGTCAGTTGCAGACGCCAAAGAGCACAAAGAAAAGCTGAAAATGAAGCAGAGTGGTCATGTGACCAGGTCAGGCAGCAGATGATTGGTTGCATTGCAGAACGGTGAATGGTAGGTTGAAGAATGGACAGAGCGCAGGTGACGGCAGGCGATGATGAGATGGAAGCAGAGAGAGGGATTGTGGGTAGAAGGAGGGAAAGGTGGGGACAGAAGGACGTACCTGGCTCAGGTAATTGTCCCTCCGGGAGCTCTGCTGGGTACTGAGACTAACTACACTGGCTGAACGTACCATAGGCGTCCTGTGGCGCACTTTGGTCTGAATACAGCCGTCTTTCTCGAACTGAATCAGATCGTTGAGCGGATCCCAGGGACGAGTGCTAGGACACAGAGAGAAACACACCATCCTCACAGTAAACGGGACACGCTACAATGCACTTCCTGTCCAGGAGGGGGCAGCGTGTGCTATAAAACCAACAGTGAGTGCTCTCAAAATGCGTTTGAATGCTTCAATTCAATTTTAGCTATGAAAAAAAAGAAAAAAATGGGCCCTGTGAAATCAGTTTCATTTTTCCCAAATTCTGTGTTTTCCATTTGAATTTTTCTGGATCCCATTTGGTTAAATAAAATAAATAAACTTAATTTTAATAATCAAAAATCATGTCTAATCAATTGAATTCACAAAAAAGCTAACTTAATTAATAAAAAAATGAATAACAATAGGGTCTTGTAAAATGTTACATGCTTTTTTTTAAATCCTGTGTTGAAACACATCATTTCAATTTTTTTAAAAGGTTGAACAAAAATTACATTTGAAAGGCCCTATAAAATCAATTAAATTTTTTCCCAAATTCCTTGTTTTCCATTAGAATTTTCTGCATTCCATTTTGATGGCTTAGTTAAATAAATAAAATTAAAAAATATAATTTAATCATCAAAAATCATGTCTAATCAATAGAATTTATCAAACTTTAACAATTTAATAATATAATACAATTTTAATAATAACAGAGCTTTATGAATATTTTTCTGTGTTGTGCTTTATTTTTTTCTGGATTTATGATTTAATAAAAAAATGTATCATCAAACACAGTGGCAATCAATTGAAGACATACAACATCACTTGAATGAATCTTTTATTAATTATTAATATTTTTATTAATAATTAATCTTTTAAGGATAATGAAATGCAAGTCTGTGCTTACTCAGCGTAGCGGTAATGCCACTCTCCGGTGGCGGGGTCTTGCTCGAACAGCGCGGGCATCCACTCCTCACACTTAGCCTTGCGCTCGCGTGCCGCCTTCCTCTGAACCTCCTCCAGGAGGAACTTCTCATTGGTCGCCTCCGTCTGGTCCTTGTTATTTATGGCCCGCGTCACATGTTGCCAGAGTCTGAAGGTGACAGAGAAAGACTTCTGTGTTCCTTTTCATAATCGTGAAACTATTTATTTCTTATGTCACTGAGCATTAGCAATCACGTTATTAGCATTAGCAATCAGAGCCCTATGAAATCCGTTAGATTTTTTTTACCAGATTCCAATTTTTTTAGTTTTAATTTTTTCTGCTTTCCATTTTAATGGTAAAATTGAATTTAAAGTTGAACAAAAATTACATTTTTAGGGGTGTATTAAATCAGTTTTATTTTACCATTTTATTTTCCTAAAATTCTGTTTTCTAATTAAATTAGTCTGTTTTAATGGTTCAATTAAATTTGAATAATAAAAAATCATGTCGGACCAATTGAATTCATAAAACTTTAACAATTTAATAAGTTATTTATATAAAATGTTTTCTAGAACTTGTGGGTTGTAATTAATACAAATGTATTAATCAAAAATGTTGGTAAACAAATAAAGGCATAACACATTATTTTATTAATCTTTTTAAGTGTAATTAAAAAATGTATTTGCAACAGAGGTTTACTGTTAAAATAATAAAATAGTGCCCTGAGGATGGTCATTTGACCGAAAGCTTGGTGATTAAATTTGCTTAAAGTGTGCGGGCAGTTTATTTTATTTTTTTTAAATAATAAAATAGAAAAGCTGTTTGATATTCCAATAATGTCCAATAGTGAAGTCACAATTTCTTCAAGTTAAACCAAACTTTTTTTATTTTGTTGGGTTGTAGAGAAGATCTTTGAGTTTGTGTGTGTAACTCAGCAAATGAAGTTTATGTGTTCCTGTCCTATCATATAGTGAGACGGCAGATGCTGAAAACACAACGGGCGTCACGCGTGCTCCAGTGTGTGTGTGTGTGTGTGTGTGTGTGTACTGGACGAAACTGACGCTCACACAGAACATCCAGACTTCAGATTTCAATAGCAGTCTTTTGTGGTTTAATATTCAGACACTAGTCCATATCACAATTCGATTACGTGTACATTTTGATTTATTCCATCCAAATGTTTTCAAAATCCGTGGCATTCCACATTATACTGCATTTATTTGATTAAAAATATAAAAAAATACAAAACAAACCCAGTAATATTGTGAAATATTATTCTAATGTAAATCAGCTGTTTTCTATGTGAATATATAGTAAAGTGTAATTTATTCCTGTGATCAAAGCTGAATTTTCAGCATCATTACTCCAGTCTTCAGTGTCACATGATCTTTCAGAAATCACTATAATATGATGATTTGATGCTCAAGAAACATTTATGATTATTATCACAATTATAAACAGTTGTGCTGCTTCATATTTTTGTGCAAACCATGATTAATTTTTTTCAGGATTCTTTGAACAGCAGTGTATATATATATATATGTTTATGAATGAATTTGGTGATCCCGCATCATGTGACGAGCATCGATACCTCTCGGACTCAAACTCGCTCTGTTCTTCAGGAGGAACGGTGCCTCGGATCAGTCGGTCCTGCCTCAGCTCCGGCGTTGGGTTCCAGAACGTCTCCATCTCACCCGTCTTCTTATCGTTGATGAACACTTCACTGTCCTGTAGAAAACACACAACATGACAATCTGAATCTCAAAGAGCTCTAAGAAGCCTTAGTTTCAGGTTAAAAGACAGTGGCTATTAGTTGTGGCTAGATGCTTTAGACATATTAGACATGCTTTTGATTATTCCGGCCAAGAACTGCTCATTTTGACATTAAAAATCGTTTGATTGACATGTAAAGAGACCCATTTTGGGATTTAAATGTAAACTTCAAGGTCCTTGCACACTAAGGCAGAAATTTTCGTATGCGTTTCTTTGTATTCGTCGGCTCTGAATTGTCAAAACAACTCTATAAATGCTTGCTACGGATGCGATCGAATCAAACCCGATCAATTTTTTTTCACAAGAAAAGAGTTAAAGGAACACTCCACCGTTTTTTGAAATAGGGCTTATTCACATTCTTTCCTACATTTAGATAGGTGTGCAAATGCATTTTTGTCTCAGTGCATGCATTGTTCTAGTTTGACAGGGTCGGCACTAGCTTAGCATAGCACAATGAATGGAATCCTTTGTTGCCAGCTAGCATGTCCTGAGTAAAAGTGATAAAAAAAAACAAATAAAAAAACCACGTAATTACTTCTTGTGGCCTGTGTATTCACAACGAGTACAAATAGCGCTACAGATTAACAATAGGCGATTTCCTAGGCAGATATTGACTTGGGACTATATTAGGGGGAAGCACAGGTGAAGCACTGCTGCTTAGGCGAAGCACTGCTACTTGGGCGCAGAGACATCACGCAACACATGAAATCCCAAGTAGCAGTGCTTCGCCTAAGCAGCAGTGCTTCACCTGTGCTTCCCCCTAATATAGTCCCAAGTCAATATCTGCCTAGGAAATCGCCTAGTGTTAATCTGCAGCGCTATTTGTACTCGTTGTGAATACACAGGCCACAAGAAGTAATTACGTGTTTTTAAAAAAAAAAATATATCACTTTTACTCAGGACATGCTAGCTGGCAACAAAGGATTCTATTCATTGTGCTAAGCTAAGCTAGCGCCGACCCTGTCAAACTAGAACAATGCATGCACTGAGACAAAAATGCATTTCCACACCTATCTAAATGTAGGAAAGAATGTGAATAAGCCCTATTTCAAAAAACGGTGGAGTGTTCCTTTAATAGGTTTTTTAACGTGCAAAAATTTCTGAAGAGAATTTCGGACTCAGTGTGCAAGGTTTCTTGTTACATTTGTACACACACACACGCGCACACACACACACACACTACTCACCCAGTGCCCCTCGAGTGTCGCCAGCACCTCCTTCCCAAGTTTGATCTTCCCGCTGATCTGATTGACACTATCACTGCTGCCAAGGAACGGCTGAGATGACGGGGAAATATCAGTCATTCACTGAACCAGGTCATACAAAGCATCAACCATTTGTGGATGTTGTGCTATTATCAGTGTGGCATTTGGTATGATGCGTTACAGATGTGATGTCTGTGGCCTTTCTGTCTGCGCCCCACTGTTCTTCTAAATGTCACAAAAGCTCAAAAACACACTGACATGAACACACCACACACACACACACACACACACACACACACACACACACACACACACACACACACACACACACACACACACACACACACACACACACACACACACACACACACACACACACACACACACACACACACACACACCTTGAGTCTGAACTCCAGCTGAGCGCTGTAGCCCGTCTTCTCACAGGTGATGGACACCTGTCCGCCCAACTCCAGAGTCATAGTGCCGTACAGGATCCCTGAGAAACACAGACACAGAATGTGTGTTAATCTGCATGAGTGAATGGTGTATCTGACTGTTACTCAATAAAAATATGTGTGTGTGCAAGGAGATTGAAATTTATTTTATTTCCACAGGTTCTCTTATAATAATAATAATATTATTAATCTTATAAATAAACCAACAACGCACAAATCACGTTACTGGACAAACAGCCGTAATACATGACGCTCAGTCAAAGGTCTTTGGTAACACTCTATGATAACAATTCAACATTAACAAAAACTATTGAAAGCTTAACAGATCAAATATGAAAAAAGTATATTATTAAATGCATATTATATATATAAAATACTGTTATAAATATGTATTTAATATACTTTTTCATATTCATATATATACTGTATATATATATATATATATATATATATAATTAATTTATAATATTGTTATAATCATCTATTTACACACAAACATATATAAATAATTTATAATCTTGTTATATGCATTACTATATGCATTGTATATATATATATATATATATATATGTATATATATGTATATATATAATATATAAAAAATAAATGAATAAATCTTTAGAAATATACATGACAAATACAATACAATTATGAATCGTATTATATATATACACACACTATATACACAATTTTAATACATATTTATAATTACATTATTTTATAAATTACAATATTTATAATAATTATGAAACATATTAATAACATGTAAAAAGTATATATATAAATATATATATAATTAATACATGTATTATATATATATATATATATATATATATATATAAATAATTAACATACTATAAATATATTTACATTACAAATATCATTTTGTACATCACATAAATAAATATAAATAATAAATACCATATCCATATAACTAAATATTAAACACAAATATATTATTAATATGTATATAGTATATATATATATAAGAGAGAGAGAGAGAGAGAAAGAGAGAGAGAGAGAGAGAGAGAGAGAGAGAGAGAGAGAGAGAGTGAGGATGTATATATATGATGTATGATATAAATAATAAAATATACACACTTTAGTAAATATATGATATATATAAATATATAAATTAAAAACTATTTGAATGTACATTAGCTAAAGATCTGTTAAGCGTTACAGAATGAACTAATGTTTTTCTTGTTATTATTAAGAGATATACTGTATAAAGTGTTACCAAACCAAACTAAAATGCAAAATCTAGCCTGGATACTGCACACGTATCTAAACCAGTCCAAACGAGTTACTAGACATGTAAACATACCTAGATGTGTCCCTACAGAAGACAACGGGATAGGGTTAGTCGTGCAGTATGAGTGTGAGCTGGGCTGACGGCTGATAGCTCACATTAAAGCGTGTGCATGAGCGCAGACAGACCTTTGCAGTGAGCGTAGGGCATGTTCATCACATAGTCCTCTCCTCTGTTCAGAAACGACAACCTGGCTTCACCGTCCAAGATGGCTGACAGAGAGTTTCCTAAAAACACCAACAAACTCACAATCAGACGTGTGTGTTATACAAAATCATGCGATTCAATAGAGTGTATCTTCTGTCTCACCGTAAAACTTGGACTTGGCTAGGATGCTGCCGCTGAGACAAAAGCCATCCTTCCTGTTACTGACATAAAAGGCTGAAACTGGAGGATGATGGGATACCTGGAGGACAACATATGTATTATCGTGGTGTGTTGTTCAATAATATACTAACTGGAATGAAAGTGGATGTCACTGCTTTACCTGCTCTGCGATGTAGAAGGTTTTGCTGTTTGTCTTGGTGTGGATCCATAAACAGCGAAATGTTTCTCCGATAATGGGGTTATACGGTTTCTTTAAACCCTGTCAATGACGAAAATATGAAAATATGAAGAAAAATGATAGATTTGAGGTGCCTGATGGCAGTTAGTGAATCGGTCTTCACCTTTGGCTTCTTGTAGAATCCAGAAATGTACCATTTGACCACCTTCTTCATCCGGTTATAAGCGTTCTCCTCCACCGCCGCTCTGATGACACAAACCACAGACAATTATGATAAAGCTTCTTTAATAAAACAAACTAAAATCAGATTTGATGTATATTTTTACATTTTATTTTGCCTTCACACTGAGGACTATATGTGGACAAACAATCCAATGAAATAAAGTACATTTATTTTATAATAATAATAATCACAATAATAAACAATTTATTGTGATTATTATTAATATGAATAAATGTCATTTAATTAACTGGATTATTATTTAGTTACCAAGATTTTACCATGTTTGTCCCACTTTATCCTTAAAGGGTCATAAAACCCCAAACCAAATTTTCTGAGATTTTAACAGAGGTATGTGTGTTGAACACCATTGAAGACAATGTTAGCATCTGTTAGATTTAATAGTAGGGTTAAAATGGTTACATTTTAGTTTTTTTTCCGCTTTTTTCGTCTTCCGGGTTTAAAATCTTCATCGTGTCCACGTCACAGGCTGTGACGTGGCCGTGCACTGTGAGTGCTTGATGACTCATCGGTGTCTCATAATTATTAATGAGACTGAGTTCATATCCTATGAGAAGACACTGTCTCTTAATTATTCATGACACCACGTGGATCTTTCCAATGACAGACATCAAACTGTGATATCGCGTAGTAGTAGCCTAGATGAGAGAGGCAATCATGGGACGCAGTGTTTGTTTTCGTGGTGCAAAAGTCCAAGTGGTTTGAATATGTTTCCCCGCGATGCTGCCAGGGCTGGACTCTGGCTCCGGGCGGTTGGTTTGATCAACCACGGACACATCTAAACTATAGCGTGTGCCGCAAACATTTTTCTCGAGAGAGAATGGTGGACTTCGCCTTGTTGACGACCAATGCAGGTTGCGTCTTGCGAGTGATGCTGTACCAAGTCCCGAGGACTTTTCTATCCCTTCAGAGGTATGTGTGTGTGTGTGTGTGTGTCTAAAATGAGAAGTCCTCACAGAGCCATCTTTATTATGGGAGTTCAGCGGGCGCGTAGATATTAGGCTATGCACGGAACGTTGTTTTTTTTAAGCGGAAAATTAATTATTTTCAAATATATGCATTTAGTGTCTATATAAACAACTATATATTTTATAATGACATTATAATTATACATGTAGTCTACATTAATATGTTTAAAATAGAATTACGATTACTGTAGTAGGCTAATATATGTAGCAGGGCATTCAGTTACTTTTGAAAGGACAATAATAAAGTGTCAGTGTATTTCATAAGACTTTAACTTTGCCAGCTATAAAAAAATCTAGCATTTCCTCACGTTTTACCACTGCTTTTTAGTGACAGTCGATATGCATGGGCCACTGGCTATGACAGTGATGGCCAAACCACACCCACTCTCTCCCTTCTTCTCACAGCATCCACGCCCATTTAAGTTGCATTTTTCAAAAAGATTGTGAGCTAGACTTGAGCTGAAAGAGGGGGGTTTCATGACCCTTTAATAATGCTAAAATAATTTTAAAAATATAAATGTAATATTTAAATATAAATTTAAAAAAAATCTATATTTTTTAATGCATTATTTGTTTTTGTTTTTAAACACAATTTATGGTTTTTAAATCACTTTAATTTTAGAACGTATGGTTTTTAAAACACAATATATTTTTTTAAGTAAAACACTAACAATGCACATTTTTGGAAACTAGTAACCAGTGTCATTTTATTATTATTATTCATAAACTACTACTAGTTATTAATATTTCAAATTGATATTGATATTTATTTTCATATGTTAATTGTTAGGTTCATTTTGCAATTTTATGGTGTTCTTTTATTAATTGTTATTAGTTCATTTATATATTGCATTATTTTTATTTCAGTTTTGACACTGCCAAGGCAACATTTCTAATTTTCATTTTAGTTTTCCAAAAAACATTAATATATATTCATTCAGCTTTATTTCAATTATTTTATTAGTTTCCGATTTATTTGGGAATATAAAGGACCATCTGAATACTCTGAACGTCACTGTGTGTGTGTGTGTGTGTGTGTGTGTGTGTGTGTGTGTGTGTGTGTGTGTGTTATCTTACTCCGACAGGAAGTCAGCGTGGTAGTAGTAATCGGACAGTTTGTCCAGGAAGGATCGTGGCTCCAGGATGAAGGTGGGCAGAACGACTTTGGACAGGTCCATGCCGGGCCGGACCTGCTTCAGTAGAGTCCAGATCAGAGATTTATTCTCTTCTGATACCGTCTCTGTCTGAGCCGCTTCACCAGCCTGATGAACACACACACACACACACACACACAGATTGAGTGAACAGATTGTGTCATATCCACCACAGACTTTCTGTTCATCTCCCAGCTGTCTGCTGTAAAAATAGCCGTCTGAATATTGTGTTAGCATCTGTGCATTAATAGCACTCCACTCGAGCCAAACGACTTCATGATAATGTCATGATTTACATAGCTAGCATTTACAGTGTTTTTAAAAGAGGGATTGTATTAAGCTGAACGCACCTCTCCGAGCTCCTCGTGACTCTGCTCAATGTACGGCGTTTCCCGCAGCGCCTCGTTGGGATCCATGTCGACGTACGAGTCTTCCTGTCGCTCCGACGTGTCGCTGTCGCTCTCTTCACTTTTATCCAGCACCTCATTTTCCCACTCCTCCTGCTCCTGCTCATTCTCACGGTCCGACTTATCAGAATACAGGTCCGGATCCTTAAACTGGTCACTGTCGTTGAACCTGGTGGATCAAGCAAACTCTCAGTTAGTACACAAACACAGGACTTGCATTAATCGGTGACTAGTGATGCGCTGACTACATCAGCTTTGGTCGATGAACGCGTATAGAGTCCAACAGCTGAATTCTGGAAGTTAAAACTGTGGGTTAATCGTGAAAATGTAGTAATACGCCTTTAAAGACGGATCTACTGTGAGCTAAGAGGTTGTTAATCGATTGTATAGGCTTTTGTTGAAGCCGTCAGCCCGCATTATTTCAACTTATTTTTAAATAATCATGTTTACCAGCGGAATTTGTGGTGAAAAACTACATTACCCATGATGCAGTACAGAAAATTCAACCAATCAGAGGCTTGCAACAAGCAAAATACACCAAAAAGACTCTTTAGCTGTAATGCATGACGGTCTTGCTATGCTTTCTTTCTTTTTTTTTGCAATAAACTTAAATACATTTTTTTATATCATTGCAATGATTTCTTTTTTAGTTATTTTCCTCGCTAAAGCTGTTAACTACGCAGTCTTGTACCTTTATTTTTTAGTCTGATTATCAAATACTTTTTTGCTTCAAATCAAAGTTTGTAATGTTGTGATTCACCTCACAGCTGGCGGTTTTAATTCATGGTGTATAACGCTTTTATAAAGACTATTTCTAAATCCCTATGGGAAAAATGAATGGAAAAAATACCAACACCACTGAAAAAGTAGGCAACATTAATGTGCTCAATTGTGAATGTGTTTATAAAGTAGTCATTGAAGATTTGTATTATAGGTTATCATATTTCTAGTGTGCCATAAAATAAAAATAACTATCTGCTCTTATATTAGCCAAGACTGAAAGATTTCAAGTAAATGTCACGGCACTCTTCCGCTGATCGTGTGTCATTAAAAATGAATATGCAAGTTCATGAAGTGTCAGTTTTTATCAATGCTGAATAAAATATGAATCTAAAGAGCCCGTCACATGACAGCTCAGTGTGTGAATGTGCTCTTACTGAAAGCCCTGCATGTTGTGTGCCCGCAGCAGACTGTAGAAGTTGATGTGCTCTGCGGTCTGTGGCGTCTCCTCTTTGCCCTCTCTGATCATCGTTCTCTTCAGCAAACTCGAGCATTTCAGAGCCAGTTCAAGAGCGTCCATCCAACATCGGCCTGCACACGCAAACGATTGAAGCCGCAGAAAATACAGCGCTTTATTTTGTCATTCTGTTGTTGAGTGTGTGTCTCACCGTCAGATTCTGAGGCCGCTCTGAAGATCAGGTGGCTGCTGGGTAACGGCTGTGTGATGGACCCCACGGCTTCTCCTTTAGGGCCCTGAGACACATGTAAACACAATAAACACTTCATCCAACTGGCACTTTTTACACTAATAAAAGAATATTAGAAGTATTCATATTAAAGAGTCTATTCTCATAGCATTTTCTTTTTATATGCTTTATATTTCTTTTATACACTGCCGGTCAATAGTTTTGGGACGGTAAGATTTTTTTTATACTTCAGTAAGGACACATTAAATTGAGCAAAAGAGAAAGTAAAGACATTTATAATGTTTTCTATTTCAAAGTAATGCTGTACATTTGAACTTTCAATTCATTAAAGAATCCTGAATAAAATGTGTCATGGTTTCTACAATAATATGAAGCAGCACAACTGTTTTTAACATTGATAATAATCAGAAATGTTTCTTGAGCATCAAATCAGCATATTAGAATGTATGCCCAATTTTTTTTTTTTTTTTTTTTTTAACAATATATTCACATAGAAAACAGTTATTTTAAATTGTAAAAATAGTTAAAAATGTTTACTCTATTTTTGATCAAATAAATGCAGCCTTTATATGGACATTGGATTAAAGATGTGATGTATAACATACAATTGGAAAAGCTGCGACGTTCTATGAAAGGGTCAAATAAGAGATTTTTTATCACTTGGCAACTGTTGCTGACCTTTGTGGAGAACACTTCTGCTAAAGAATTATTCTGAATGTACATGTTTGTATATTATTATTTCTTTCCTTTTTCTTTTCTTTTTTAATTTTTCTTAACTGGTCTGACTGTTACATGGGTTGGGTGGGTGGGTGGGGGGGGGGGGGGGGGGGTCCTTATCTGTTCTGTATAATGTACATTTTTCACAATCTTTTAGTAAAATAAAAAATAAACATTGAGGGAAAAAAAATAAATGCAGCCTTTGTGAGCAGTAAGAGACTCCAGGCCCCAATCTTTTAAACGGTTGTGTTTTTAAATATTTAATGCATGTTTTAGATTATATTATTTTTACATTTAGATTATTATATATTTTTTGTCTTACTATGCCTTTAAGACTTCTTTTGGCACTTCAAAAATTAGAGGTGTAACATAACTGCTCTGAGACTCGAGGGTTGAGGATCCAAACGCAGTTTAATGGGTTAATCCACAAACAGGCAAAGGTCCAAACAAAGGTAATGTGTGTGGGCTAAGGCAAAACTAATGATATCCAGGGAACAGAAATGCAGTACTTGCATACTAACAAGACCTAGTGAAGAGTGACTGAATTAACCAGGGCTGAGTTTCCCGAAACCTTCTTAACGCTATGTCGTTCTTAAGTTACACCTTAAGTTGTACCTTATCGTTAATACGCGTTTCCCGAAACGCTCTTAGTTAAGTATACCTTCTGTAAGTCATACTTTCGGAAGGTTGGTCTGGACCACTCTTAGCTTTACCTTATCACTGTTAAATGTCTATATGAATATAATTCTGAAGTTTTAATACACCCAGACAGTGTTCAATTAGGCTAATTGAAGTGTTTTCATGCAAAGAATAAAATTGTCATTACACTGATTGTTGTTAGAATTTTAATTATATTATTATATAGGCAATAATACAATTTTATAAATTTATTTTAATTAAAGAGCGCTTTTAAAGGCGGGTAGGCTACTGTCAGTTAAGTCCTATTCGGACGCTAATATTGTTTATCATGGGCTCGTACGGTATTTAAAACATTTACAGGGGTAAATCGTTTTTTTTAGTGCTGTCCGAATCCATAATATCAGTGTTTTTTCTCACTCAACCCGCGTAAAAATCTCTGTGCAAATTAGTACCTACTGATTTATGACAAACAGGTCGTGTGGTAATTTAATTGCCGTCTGAAAACACATCTCTGAGTTTACAAGAAGAGATTCAAAATTCACTGTTTAAATCCTTTTTGATCACTACCGTGCACCGTAGCTGTGACGTACACTTTTATTACTGAAATGCTTGAAAGTATTTACAAGAACAATATTTCATCGCAGCTCACCTCAAAAATGGGAAAAAACAAAAATAGGAAAGAGAAGAAAGCACATAAAAAATTGAAATGGTTATTATGGCAGCAATATATGATGCAATTTTAAAATATGTAGGCAAGGCTATTATAGGCTGTTATAGTTTGGATAATTTTTTATAATATCCCATGAGTCCTTGTAAATGCAATTTCAACTATTTCTGAAGTGCTTCTTTTATAAAGAACAGCGCTTTCTCACATAAACAGCCCCTGTACGAGAGAATAATTGATTCTCGAGTCATCGATATCAACAGATTCAGCACCATCGCCACGGACAGCACCCGGTAACGTCGCACGTAAGAAGGTATATCTTAACCCTCTGAGGTCTGAGCTGTTTTGGGGCTCTTTCGGTGTTTTGATATGCCCTGACATTTGTGCTTATTTCAGCTACTTAAAACATACCATTTGCCAACATATAAATTTGCTGTATTCAGCACAAACTCTGCTACAATAATATGTGAGCAAAATTGATGTACTTGTTTGCATTTTATAGAAAAAAAATAATATGCGTGGTTAGTACGTTTTGGGAAAAAAAATGTCACTGCAATAAGGCCATTTAACACATAATGAATAGTTGTCCACAATACTTTTGAGTTACTATTCTTGTAGGCTAGAATTTTTACTTCAAAATGAAGTGAAAATCATTCTGACCACTCTTTCAGAAACATCAATATAACGATTTGAATTTCTTACATCAGTTTTTGGGTCAGCAGTGCTGTATGCGTGGGAGTGTTAATGCCCATGAATATTAATGTGATTTACACCTGGGAAGACTAAAGACACTCCCCCAATGGCTAATGGGCCATCAAGGTGCTTTGAGGCAGCCTGAACAAAGAATGATTCACTGGTGAACAAAAAGTTAAAAAGAACAGCATTTATTCAAAATAGAATTTACTTTCTTTCCTAAGAATGTAAAGACTTAAAGTCATTACTATCACTTAACACATCCTTTCAAAAAAACAAACATAAAAATACCAAACTTGTTTTTTTTTATAAAAAAAATATTTTTATTCAAAGAATACTAAAAAAAAACTACCGCAGGTTTAAAAAACTGTTTGAATAGACTCATGGGCGAATGCGAGTCTACAGAGCTCAGTTGCGGTCCAGTTTCCCGTGCAGAAAGAAATCGCAGTGTCTGTGGAACCATGTCAACATCGGTCTCTGTTTTCCATGACAGCGTGGACTGCATGTTGCTCGTCTGCTTGTTTGCCTTGGCTCTCTTCGGAACTGGTGCTTGGACATTGTCACATCTGTTATAAAAAAAGAAGAAAGAAAAAGTGTGAGCATGCTGATAAGACAATCAAAGAAACTGTATTATTATCATTATCAATCACTAATTACCATGGATTTAAAAAAGACATATTTGTAATTTCACACAAGAATGGGAACTTTTACATTATGACGATGTAAACACAATTAGGCTACATTTCATCTGTAAAATATTACGTCTATGCACTTACTCAGTATTATTCTCGATCGCACTGAGAACTGAACGACACCTGCGTGTCCCTCTGCGAGGTGCTGGAGAAGGAGAACGTGATGCAGCCAATTTCCTAAAAAACAAAACAAAATAACTGTTAGCATACATTATGTATACAACAGAGTTATTGAATATTCTGTACTGAATATGCATCTGTTACTGAATATTCTATATAGGTATTATTGTTTTTTTTGTATTATGTTTTGTTATTGAGTGTTAAAGCTGCCGTGACAATATAATTTCCTGCAAAGGATCAATAAAGTATCAACAACAACAACAACATCTGTTGATGGCCCATATAGAATGCATGCTGATAACACAATCAAAGAAACTGTATTATTATTACGCTTATCAATCACTAATTACCATGGATTAATTTCACACAATAATAGGAACTTTTACATTATGACGATGTAAACGATATTACGTCTATGCACTTACTCAGTATTATTCTCGATCGCACTGAGAACTGAACGAGACCTGCGTGTCCCTCTGCGAGGTGCTGGAGAAGGAGAGCATGATGCCACATTCCTAAAAACAAAACAAAATAACTGTTAGCATACATTATGTATACAACAGAGTATCTGTTGATGGCCCATATAGAACGCACGCATTTATTATGTACACTCAATGAACGGATCGTTCGCGATCGACACATCGCTACATCGCTACATTTCAAACATTTACACCTGTATTCACAGTGCATAAGGCAGTAAGCATGATAATTAGTGTCATAGGCTAACTAAAACTGAACATTTGCGAGTATCTATGGCCCATATAGACAGCACGCATTTAGGGATAGGCTACACAATGAACGGATTGTTCGCAAAAAAAGCACATTAGTAAAACACACTGATCTAAAGACAGAGACTTGGACAGTCACACAGCTTTGTGCCATTCCTAAAACATATAGGTTACATACCTGTCATCTCCAAGGTGTTTGATTTTTCACCATGTCCATGTACAGAGACTCATACAGAGACTCACGTGAATGTCAGCTGGACTCATCAGTGCTGGTCCCTGTAAAAACCTTTTTTAGAAAACAAAAAAAACAGCTGTGAACATGCTGATATTAGGAGAAACTATTTTAGATTTGTCTGGTTCAAATTATGAAATTTACTAAATACATACATATACTACATATATGAACTCCCAATATATGTTGTGCCTTGTAGTTGTAGGCATATGTAGGGCTGCATGAAATAATAACAATAGCCTGTAGCAGCTAGGCAGCCTATAAATCACTAAAAAGTTCAGTAACACTACATTAGAGAAAACTATATGGATTATCATGTTACTTAAAACGTTTCCATTCGTTACAACGTTATGAGATGAGATTGCTGGAGTAAAACCATAAAGCCTAATGATTGGTTTGTTTTGCTTTTCAAACCCACAGCGCGCGTGACTCAAACTCAGCGCGTGCAAACATTTACTGAATGCGATCGAGCCGGACCAAACTATGAAACGTTATATTATATAACGTTTCATAGTTTTTTGGTCCGGCTCGATCGCATATTCTTACATAATTATACATACCTTCGTGTGAGCAGATATCCACAAACACAATAAACACAAGTCTAAACATAATATTCACAATCATACGAGCCTTCTGTATCGTGCTGTTTAATTATCAAACATATGTTTTTATGTACATTTAGCATTAGGCTTCATGTTTTACTCCAATCACATTTCATAACGTACATTTTAGTCTGGCACCAGTTTAACTAGTAGCTACAAGTTTATGCAACAATAACATGCTGCTAACATGCTACTAACAAAGACATGTCTTACCTTATAAATCCTTCTTATAATCAAATTGTGTTCTTCTAACTCGTCTGATGTAAATCCAAGATAAACAGCACAGCACACGTGAAGAGCAGGACTGAAGACTGAAGTCGCGGATTCTCTGTTTTGAGGTCGTTAACAGTTTGCGTTCCTCCACATGGCTCATTAGTATGCGAGCAGCTGTTGCGCGCGGGCGTGGTCACATTAACTTTAATGAGGTCAGGCTGGAGAAACTGTACGTCCTTGCTTTCATACGAATTACTTAAACAGAGAATATTTGTTTTTGATATGATTTACATCATTTAAAAATAGAGACTCAAAGTGTTGTAAAGACATATGTTTCATGTCACAGTGACAAGTATTAGCTGAGTTACAGGTCATGTTCTGTCGCGTTTCAGAATGAGCTTTACATTTAGAGAGACGGCAGAACGCGCATCATGTTCATTTTCTTTATTTTACGAAAAACACAACATTTTGTTTTTATTATGAGTGTACACAAATAAAAGAAGACATTTAACAGTTTTGAATGATGTATAACACTTACATGTAAGATCAAAATCAACAGAGTAATTTGAGTCTCTTTTGCACTGATGAGAAAAAAAGTGAGCAGATCACGGCCGCGTGACGGCCGACCCCAGAGGGTTAAGCAGCTTTCTAAGGTATAGTTCGGGGAACACGCCTAGAAATGGTATACCTTCAGTTAAGTTATACCTTAAGAGTCTTCGTAGCGCGCTAAGAGTGAGCGTTATCGGGAAACCGGGCCCAGGTTTATATAGGCAGAAACTAGTCTCGCGTAGCCAGACCTTCAGACTGACGGCTGAAGGTCTGGAATTCATAGCAGCTTTCTTTGGCCAAGGCCCGCCCATAAGGCCGTTTGACCGACATGTCAAACAACCAATTACAGTTCGTTTCGTTCAGCGTCACGTTTCTGGGCGTGGAAATATCCCCACAACAACAGACCAGCGTGCAAAACTCCTGGACATCTCTTAAAGAGTCTATGCCGTGAACCTCGCATACTTTTGAGAATCCTATGTTTAGCTGATCTTGATAAATGCTCATTGTCACTCATGTAAACACAACAGTTTTTCTTCCGGAATCACACGTCTGCGCTTTGTTTCCCGGCGGACCGAAAATAAACGCGACACTCGCGCCCCCCGGAAATCCGATAAAATTCAACCAATCAGATGACGACTTCGACATTCCTGAAGTGTTTCCAGTTAAGTGTACCATATGCATCAGACGTTTAGCCAACGTTCCGTGGGCGTGACGTCTGAGGCTGAGACTAGGCAGAAACTAACAAGCAACAGGTAAATACAATCATGACTGATAGTCTGAGCAGTGGGTTATGGGTAATGTAGTCTTTGCTAGAGTGATAATAGTCTGAGGTGGAGTACCATCTGATGGTAATCAAGAGTCACTCTCACTGGTGATTGTGACAGTATGTCTATTTCAAACATTTCATTTTCAAATGATAATGCAAAACAATGCAAATCCAAAAAGGTTCAGGTGAATCCAAGTTTTCTCATGTACCTTGACGGCCCAGATGGACTGCTCGAGGGGGTGGAAGAGCTTGAAGCAGAACCCGTCCTTCTTCGAGGGTCTCTCGATGAGCTCACAGGCGTTGAGCAGCACGGTACCGACCCACTGGCCGTTCTTATTGGTCTTATAGATCAGCAGGACGCCTGGCTTCAGCACACACCACAGCTTGGTCCAGCTCTTCAACGTGCCACGGATCTGAGAGAGAGAGAGAGAGTGAGAGAGAGGGAGGTTTAACAATACTTTATTGTTTACATAATAAAAAACATTATTCACAACATCATCAAATACTCAATCAAAATAAATAAATTAGATTAAAAATTCAGAACCAACTGGCCATCATTAATTACACACAAAACATTTTTAGGACACCAAATATCCTCAAAACACCGCTCATTTTTTATAAGATTATAATATACAAACTCAATATTTAACCTTCCAGCTACAAGTTTCTTGAACATTAATTCAGCATCAGTACTAAGAAGATTCAGCCCTTCATTCTTTCTCGTCTTCCAAATTGCTAATTTGGCAGTTCCAATCAAGTAGAGAGAGAGAGAGAGAGAGAGAGTGTGAGAGAGAGAGAGAGAGAGAGAGAGTGTGGAGAGAGAGAGAGAGAGAGAGAGTGTGAGAGAGAGAGAGAGAGAGAGAGAGAGTGAGAGAGAGAGAGAGTGTGAGAGAGAGAGAGAGAGGTGTGAGAGAGAGAGAGAGTGTGAGAGAGAGAGAGAGAGAGAGAGAGAGAGTGTGAGAGAGAGAGAGAGTGAGAGAGAGAGAGAGAGTGTGAGAGAGAGAGAGAGAGAGAGAGAGAGAGAGAGAGAGAGAGTGAGAGAGAGTGAGAGAGAGAGAGAGTGTGAGAGAGAGAGAGAGTGAAGAGAGAGAGAGAGATGTGAGAGAGAGAGAGAGAGAGAGAGAGAGGAGAGAGTAGAGAGAGAGAGAGAGTGGAGAGAGAGAGAGAGTGTGAGAGAGAGAGAGAGTAGAGAGAGAGAGAGAGTGAGAGAGAGAGAGTGAGAGAGAGAGAGTGTGAGAGAGAGAGAGGTGATGAGAGAGAGAGAGAGAGAGGTGTGAGGAGAGAGAGAGAGAGTGAGAGAGTGTGAGAGAGAGAGAGAGAGAGTGTGAGAGAGAGAGTGTGAGAGCGTGTGAGAGAGAGAGAGAGAGTGAGAGAGAGAGAGAGGAGTGTGTGAGAGAGAGAGAGTGTGAGAGAGAGAGAGGAGAGAGAGGAGAGAGAGTGTGAGTGAGTGAGTGAGTGAGTGAGTGAGTGAGGAGAGAGAGGAGGAGAGAGAGAGAGAGAGAGAGAGAGAGAGAGAGAGAGAGAGAGAGGAGAGAGAGAGAGAGAGAGGAGAGAGAGAGAGAGAACCGGCTCATATGAGACTGGAGGTCATTTTAAGGATGTGGTTTGATTACTTGATCCAAACCTAAGATCGATTTAACTTCCCTTTCTCCTGTCCCTGCAGGTCTTTTTTTTTTACATACGATCACATTTAATCAATGTGAGTGTCCACTGCGATTATTAAAATCAGCTGTTTACCCCTGCAGCGATGTAAAGACTGAGGAGGAGACGTCAAAATGAAAAGTGCTGTTCACTTTTTAATCATGTTTTTGTCTTGATGGGTTTGACCACTAAAAATTAATAGTACAGCACTTGCATCTGTCTGGTGTGGATGAATTACGTGAGATTTAATGAGAGAATAAGACAATTTTGAGATAATTTATGTATAAATGGACATGCATTATACTACTTATGCAGATTGTATTCCAATCAAAGCTTTTTCTGCAAATTAGGCCGAATTGCTTTCATATTATTTGTGAACCATACAACCAAAACAGACAACTAGATAAAAATAGCATGTCATTTACTAGAGATTCTGAGAAAATGTTAATTGCTGCAGTGTAATTGACCAAAAAAAATCAGTTTGAGTGAATGATTCATTGACTCACTTGTAAAGACGTTAGCGTTTTGAACGAATCTGTTGAATGAATGATTTGACGACAAATACATTTTTAACAGTTGCTTGTCGCCACCTACTGGTGTACAGATGTCATTGACTACGTTTACATGCAGCCAATTTTCGGGTTATGGTCGGGTTAAGGTCACTATTCGGGTTTCTGAAACATTAGGAATAACCCGTTTACGTGCGTGAGCAGAGAGTTACTCCTGTATACATGGAATATACGTCTACGTCTAGACGTACGGACAACCTTAAAACCCTTTGGTGGACACACGGCCTGACGCAATATGCGTCATTTCCGATTCTTCTTTCTGTATCCAAAGACAACAACAACAGCAGCACGCGGATAATGAATAGTTCGGGGCAGATACCGATTTTTTGTTTGCGCTTTGATGCTGGTAACGTTACTGACCTCGCTCCAAAAGTATGCTGTGCTGCGTCTTGTCATGTTTACTTTGGTATACTGCACGCGGGTTTTTGTATGCGTCGAGAAGTTTCTCTACTCAAAAGACCAAGATTCCTTGCGAATAGAACATGCGCAGAACACAAATCACTATGGGGATATCCCAATACACGTTTACATGGCCAAAAATTCGGGTTAGAAAAGGCAGGCATAATATCCCAGTTTTTAAAATCCGGGATATGAGCATATCCGGGTTTTTGCCGGTGTTTACATGGCCGTTCACGACCGGGTTATTGCTAATATCTCGGTTTTGAACGGGTTATTGGCTGCATGTAAACGCAGCCATTGATACAATCTATATTTGAGGCATCAAGTTACTTTCAAAAGGTGATTTGCTCTATTTTTATCACTATCAGGGTTTATCTATAAACTTGTGTGATAATTTGAATGATACTGTGTGGTTGAAAAGGCCTATACATGACGACTGCTCTCTCTGGGTTCCCTGTGATTGTACTGTGATGGACATATAGCAGAATCGCTGTCATTTATGAATATCGTGTGTCCGTTTGAATCGAGACTGCAATCTTTTAACGATTAATTGTGCAGCTGTACCACAAACACCCCTTTTATTTCCAATGCAACTAGCTTGATTCCACACCGTAACCTCCAGTATGAAAAAGGCCTATAAGAATAAACACATTTTAATGGCACACCTTGAGCCAGTCGGCCATGACGATGACAGACGGATCAGTGATGGTGCTGAGCAGTTCTTTAGTGGCACGTTTCTTCTCTTCCCTGTAGTTCTTCTTTTGCACCTGAACAAGAACCACAGTCATAATTATTGGTCATCAGTACTCATAATGCATAAACATAGCTATTAAATGCAAGAAAAACCCAGTGAAACTCTGGGAGCCATTAATGAGTGTGGCTGTACCTTGAGAGACTCCTTCTTTGTAAGTTTGTTTCCAGACGCAGATACGTCCTTGTCTGAGCCATTATAGAGCTTGGTTTCCGACTGTGAAACCAACACAGACTTTAGTAATTAGCACTATGGCAAGCCGTTTTAACTTTATTCATTTCCAGATATGTATTGTTGATATCAAGAATGCAATTGTTGATATCAACAATTTCATTTTTGATATCAACAATTGAATTCTTGATATCAACAATTGCATTCTTGATATCAACAATTGCATTCTTGATATCAACAATTGCATTCTTGATATCAACAATTGCATTCTTGATATCTGTAATTGTATTTCACTAGTGAAATGTCACCATAGGCTGCCATTCAAAATCAATTGTTGATATCAAGAATTACATTTTTGATATCAAGAATTCAATTGTTGATATCAAGAATGCAATTGTTACTAGTAAAAATGCGAATTCCTGATATCAATAATTCAATTGTTACTAGTTGAAATGTCTATTCTTGATATCAACAATTGAATTGCTACTAGTAACAATGTTCATTTTTGATATCAATAATTACATTTTCACTAGTGACAATGTTCATTTCTGATATCATGAATGTGATTGTTACTAGTAAAAAGCCATTTTAGATATCTGAAATAATATTGATATCAATAATACATTTTCAGATATCAAGAATAAACATTTTTTACTAGTAGCAATTCAATTGTTGATATCAGGAATTCGCATTTTTCTAGAACAATCTAATTCTTGATATCAGGAATATAATTCTTGATATCAACAATGAATTCTTGATATCAACAATGTAATTCTTGATATCAAAAATTTAATTGTTGATATCAAAAATGTAATTCTTGATATCAAAAATGTAATTCTTGATATCAAAAATGTAATTGTTGATATCAAAAATGGAATTCTTGATATCAACAATTGATTTTGAATGGCAGCCTATGGTGACATTTCACTAGTGAAAATACAATTACAGATATCAAGAATTCAATTGTTGATATCAACGATTACATTTTTGATATCAAGAATTCAATTGTTGATATCAAGAATGCAATTGTTGATATCAAGAATTCAATTGTTGATATCAAGAATTCAATTGTTGATATCAAGAATGCAATTGTTGATATCAAGAATGCAATTGTTGATATCAAGAATGTAATTGTTGATATCAAGAATTATAATTTTAACTAGTGAAAATTGAATTGTTGATATCAAGGATTCATATCCTGAAAATGAATAAAAGTTAAAACGGCTTGCCATATAGCACAGCATGCTTTACATCATGATATTTTGCGCTTTAGCTTGCCTAAATTCATTATACATGCACACATATAACTATTAACTAAAAGTAAAACCATAAAAAAAAACATTCATTACTAGAAAAAAAAAAATCATTACATGAAATAAAACCAAGCGAAATGTTACTTTGGCAGCTAGCTGAAATATATATATTTTTTTAATTGAAGTATTAAAATAGCTAAAAATAAACTAAAACACAAAAACTATATGTACATTAAAAAAAAACTTGTCTAAAAATCTATTTTTTTGGTTTAAAATAGAGATCACTATTCTGAACATACAACTAAAGAAAATAACATGTAACTTACTAGGGGTTCTGACAAAATGTTTATTGCTGCAGTAATATAGAATTCATTTTATTATTTTTTTGTAAAGAAAAAAGAAAAAAGTTTGAACGAATGATTCAATGACTCAATGAATCAGTGTTTTTGAACGAATCTCTTAAATGAACGATTTAATGACAAACAGATTTTTTAACAGTCACTTGTCGCCACCTACTGGTGTAAAGATGTAATTGATACAATCTTTATTTGAAGCATCAAGTTAATTTCAGGTGTCAGGTAAATATCTGTCTTTTAATTTCACACTGAAGCCTTTCAAAGCCGATTAGGAGATATTTTCTTTACGTGAACGGTGGTTAAATATGCCTTTGAAAGGGTTTGAAAGATATCAGCTTATTCCACACGGCGCTCTCACGCTCTTCTGGACTGCAATCCGGCTCTCATGTTTGACGGATCTGTGACTTGGGATTTATTAGGGATTGTGAGTGCATGTATTAATGGGTCTGTCTAGATGTGGCCATCCAAAACCTCATGCAAACCTGCATGGCTCTGAAGCAATTTGATCATATTACCGAGTGTTGGATGTTGACAGCATCTTCTCGAGGGTTATTTCTGATGCACCCCCCCCTGCAGTCCTGTCACCTCTGAGATGCTCTCCACTATGTATAATTAATAAACAAGGGCTGATGATTGCTAGAGGACCAGCCGACCCACATTGATCCGATTCCAGGCCTCAGAGGATCATGGGCAGGGAGAATAAACAAGAGCCTGTCTGAGGGTGAGTTTACCTTGCTCTTGGATATGGAGTGTGAGGAGTCTTCTTTCAGAGGCAGGATTTCTTCTTTGCCACGTTCAAAACCTGCAAAAACAAGACATTATTGTACTTCAACTCGACCAGCAAGGCTGATATTTAACCATTTAGATAGCTGGGCATATAAAATATAAAATACTGGAAGGCTTTGGAAGCTCTTTGCACTGAGTTTTGTGTTTGTTCTGGTTTTCTACCCTTTCTTTCCTTAACCTGTGTAAAATGTATCACCAAATATATGATATTTAATGTTATATCAAGTCATGTTATACAATAAAAAAAATAGTAATTTGCAATTATAATAATTTATAATATTACTATAATTTTCTTAGATAATATGTCTATACACAAACATGTAGGATTCTCAACAGCAGTGAAATTTCACTATTCTTGACACGACCTTAAAGGTTGTGTAGGTAAGAAATTTATAAAAAAAAAAAATTCAAAATTTGTTTAGACTTTCTATATATATCAATGCATAATTAAAATCTAAGTACTCTGAAAAAGAAAGTATAAAAATCGAGTGTCTGTAGACCTCTCACGACTGTTTTAAAGACAGCTCATTATTTCCATTCACTTCACCCCCTCCCTTCTGAGCTCCTTCCAAAGCCACGCCCCCAAAACACATGAACGAGCAACTCTGACCGCTGGGCTGAAGACGCATTATTTACCTGAGACGAGCGAAGAGTAGAGGAACGAGTGCATGTAGTGACATCATGTCAGACACACATGTAAATAAAAAAATCTAACTTTATCATTATGAAGTTAAACAAATAAGTTGTATTTTATTACTCACTATCAAACTAGCATATTGATATTGGTAAACTTTACAATATTTATTGATTCGCTAACGAGCTAGTTATCTAAAAGGCAAAGCTAAACACAGGTTGCGTGATACACGTTGTTCCATTGCCATCATTTACACTGTGATGTAGATGAATTTCGTGTAAGATTTATAACATATATATGATGTTCTGCATGTAAGAGTTTGCTTGATGAAAGCATAGTTGATTCTGATGAGGACTACACTCCCGAGACAAGTACCACATCATCAGCTCGAGGACAGAACCGTGGTCGAGGGCGAAGCAGAGGAGGTCGTGCAAGAGGTCGTGCTACTAGGGTATTCGCCGATATTCACCCGAGTTTTATTTCTTTGTTTATCCAACAACTTTTTGTTCATTACCTTTTCTTGTAATGTAAATGACTTCCTTTTTTTGACTGGGTTGCCTTCGTGAACTGCAAATGTGGACTTAGATTGGTCTTTCTCTGCCATTGTTTTGGTAATCCCAGGTTCCGTGGCTCTTGAATTACACAAACCAAACGATGTGCGCGCAAAAGGGCAGGTCCTGTGTGGCGAAGGGGTGGTTGCCATGGTTGCGAGAGAGTGACAGTCGCCTAGGCCAATCCGTTGTTTCGTCCCGGTTCGAAATAATGAGCTGTGTTTAATGCAGATTAAACGGTCTAGAGTCAATCGATTTTTATACTCTTTTTTTCAGTCTACTTAGATTTTTATTATGCATTGATATATATAAAAAAGTTTAAACAAATTTGGAAAAAAGTTTTTTATAAATTTCTTACCTACACAACCTTTAAGTCTAATGATTAACTCGAGATAGGTTACGTGTTGCTAATAAACACCCAGTGCAGTTTATACTTTGGTAAAAAGAGACATTTCTCATCGACATTGGTCGAAAAACCTGTATTGGTCAATGTTAAATGTTCACCAAGGTATAAAATCTGATCCCAGTCCTGCACTTAGAGGCTCCATCTTTCCATTAGAGCAAAATATGAGATTATTTCAGTCCCACGACCCTGAGAAAATATCTCGGTGACGGCTGAATCAACACCTCTGAATGCTGCGAGTCAGATTCACAACAGCAGGAGGAACACACACACACACACACACACACACACACACACACACACACACACACACACACACACACACACACACACACACACACACACACACACACACACACACACACACACACACGTTTTATGGGGTCTTTACATAGACATAATGATATTTAGAACCCTAAATGTACCATTAAACCTACCCATCACAGAAAACTTTCTGCATTTTTTCCATTTTTTATGGTATATGGTATTTAATATGACTTAACAGCTGTTTTCTTCATGGGGACCAAAAAATGTCCCCACAATGTAATTACCTGAACACACACACATTGGCTTCGACAGATTGCACACACGCTACTTCATCTGATCTCTGAACGACACAAACGGCTCTTAAACATCACCTGAAAATAACAGGTGTAGCAGGAATCATCATGTTTAATGTGTAAATGTATACATGTATAAATATCATTTAGCAAAAGATATCATATATATAACAAAAATGTTTAACGATAATAACACTGGTGTGTTTTGATGGTGATGGACGTGTCCCATATCTAAGGCCCTGAGAAAGAATAACACTTCATCACAAGTGAAAAACTAAAAGAGTTTTATTAGATAAGGCCGAGGACGATCTGTCAATGTCACTGTCAAGACTAGTCAGTTTCTTAGGCATGAATAGCACAACTGTCAATTTAAATAACATCTCTATTTGACGCTCAGTCATTGTCTTGACTTTGTTGGCTGGGAGTGTAATAAAAAAAGTTGGCAAGTTAATTCAAGTTATGATTGAAGACCTTATAGAAAAGATTTATAAAAAAATATTTTCTATTGACACGGTAAGATTGGGTAGGCCACACACACAATGGTAAAAAATGATAACACTTTAGGGTCAAATTCTCACTAGTTGCTTATTATTAGCATTCATATAACTAGGATATTGGCTGTTTATTAGTACATATAAAATACATAATAACTTCTTCTGCACGACCATTTCTACATCCTTAATATAATAATTCAATATAATCCCTAATCCCTGGCCAATACTTAAATTTAACAACGGCCTTACTAATAAGCATTAACTAGGAGTTTATTGAGGGAAAAGTCATAGTTAATAGTGAGAATTAGACTAAACTAAAGTGACCAAAAAATGTCTACACGTTCATTACAGAGGATGACAATATTTCCCCTGAAGACAAAGAATATAACAATTTAAATGCATATACACACTAAAACATTTATATAAAATAAAAACAAAACTTTTCAAAGTTGTAAATAAAACAGAATTGAAGTGTGTTTTACAAGAAAAACCCATTACAGTCATTTCAACATGCCACTTGACATTATTTTGCAATTATTTGTGAAATATGCTAGCAATTTCTGAGAGAAAATTGCACCCTCTTTTCAGTGTATGTGCTAAATAGTTAATTTGATCAACTTTATCATTTAGATTTTCTCAAAGCAACAACTGCTGAAAACGTAATATATTTCAGCCCAGTTTAATCACAAAGGCACAACAGCAGACAAGCAGATAAGATGCTTTAATAAAGGAAACTTGTGCATTTTACTGCCAGAACGGGACCGTTTTCAAGCATCTAAATGAACAGACAGAGAGCAAAGATGGACTCCTGATGTTTTTGGACCGCGATTGATGTAAATGACGACCCATCGATCAGCTTAAACGGGTCTTTTGTCTCTATTGTCAATTGCCGGGGCAAGCATTGTGTTGATCTCAGAAAACACTGCACTCCAAGAGCTCTTAAACATGTTAATCATACGCAGAAAACCCACATGTCCTCAACCTGACGAGAGCCATCAGCATAACTCGTCTGTTAACATATTAGTTACCTATTCTGCTGCCGCATAAATCTGCATTAACCACGCTTTCACTTCACAACAGGCTCAGGTTTACTTCACAATCTCTGACATCACTTTACTGAATCTGTTCCCATGCCATGTTTTCCTGTCTTCCCACTGCTGTCCTATTGATTAAAGTGGGCAGAAGTAACATTGTTCAGATAGATCAGATGTAATAGTTCCTCTTGTGCTCAATATGCTGATGGGACAGCTGGGAAATTAAGTATTGAATACGACATGTGATGCATGATATTATCAGCACACACACACGCACGCACGCACAGCACACACACACACACACACACACACACACACACACACACACACACACACACACACACACACACACACACACCACACACACACACACACACACACACACACACACACACACACACACACACACACACACACAACACACACACACACACACACACACACACACACACACACACACACACACACACACACCATCTCTCTCTCTCTCTCTGATATCTAGTCTGTGACCTTAAGTCTGTCCTTAAAAACATCAACAATAAGCATAAGTGGCCTTAAAATTATGTGCTATCAGTTTAAAATAAAATATACATGCACTTAGAATAGGAGTCTAAGGAAGAGAGTGAACCAAAACAGATTTTTTCCCCCCGACATGCAGAAGCGAATAATAATGTTTTATTTTTCCTTTCAGACACAAAGAATAATGATATTCCTAAAACATTCAAATGTTTTGTTGTGGTCTAATTATTCTGAATCATTATTGTAATATTGACAACTCAATATACTATAGAATGCAGTTAAAATGCCCATAAAATTCAAGATATCAGGGCAAAAATTTACATTTGTATGAGTTTTAGTCGTTTATTTATATCATATGATATAGTTAAGCAATATCACACACAATCCTGTTTATGTCCCGAAAAGCAAGAGTGCAAATGGGATATTGATTTCATGCAACAGTTCAATAAACAAAAAGTTAAAATTGTGTTATATTTTACACAATTTTGTCTGTTCTTGATCGATTTTGCCAACGAATATATTCCCTGTTATATAACTGTTGTGTGTCTCCGAGTAACAGCGTTTTGAGCCAATCAATCGGGTGAGACAATGATTCAATGGCCCATTCATAAAGAGAGTCATTTACTTCATTCACGAATGAATCAGCTGTTTGAACAAATCGAATGCGCACAAAATCCTCCGACATAATTCTGTCAGTCATCTTCTCTTACTATATACAGTACATGTGATAAGAGAAATCTGATGTATTGTATTTATCAATGTCTTTTAATCTTTTATGTCTTACAGATTTCTCTGCACATTAAACTGGGATTTCAAAGCGCATTTTAACGTTCCCAGAGTGAGTCGAGTTCATCTGTAAATATTGTCTGGGATAACACAGACATTCACCACTGAGCTACAGGAACACGGGAAGATGACAGCTCACTTCATGAAGAGGGAGAGGAGACATCTGTGTGTGTCTTTGTTTAATAAGCCATGACGCTCTGTGAGTAATAATACACACATAAAGCAGGAGCTCACAGACAGCTCTGATCATTAGCCAGAACTGAGACAGAGAGAGAAGAAGCGAGCTTGGACTGGATATACATAGAAAATAAATTTAAAACTAAATATTGCCGTGGACAAAAAAACACTGATAGATTCTTGTCAGACAGCACTGCAGGCTCACCTGCTTATCAAACATTCAACACGCGTGTCTACAGTTAGACATGCAGAGAGCCCAGGCAAAAAACTGCACAACATCACGGCAAGACAAACAACAGTCACTGCTGTCAGCTAAACAACTCTTTTATTTCAGTAATGTACACAAAATTAACCCTTACATGAAGCTTGAATATTGCGGTGACATGTATGATTGTTTAAAAAGACCTATTATGTTTAACACATGTATTTTCAACTATCTTCAGTGTGTAATGTTGATGTTTGAGCATGAAAAGGGCCTGCAATGTTACAAAGTCCCTCCAGCGGGAGTTAATCTCTATGTCAGTGTTTCTGAACTCCCTGTAACGCCTCCATTGTAGTCTGAGTTTTCTTCCGGGAACAAACACGTCACAATATTCCTTATTTAAATAATCCCCACCAAGGCATATGCTAAATAAAGAGGCGGAGCCTGGTTGGGTTAGTTACCGTATTTTCCGCACTATAAGGCGCACCTTCAATGAATGACCTATTTTAGAACATTTTTCATATATAGGGCGCACCGGATTATAAGGTCAAGCGTCAAACGTTTGACTGGGTTTGCGTTATGCATCCACTAGATGTGCTAAAGGGAATGTAGCGAGTGCGCAGCGCCGAGGCGTTTATTAGTAAGCATGAGCGCGCCGGGGCGGGCACGTAACTTACATTCGCAGCCTGACTCATATGAGTACTCATGTGCGGCGGCTCGCTGACAGCAACAGCTGGCTGTTTTGAATGAGATGACCCGGTTACTGTGAACGGGGAGCGCTTTATGAACATTGTGACGCGCGAGCAGCGCCGGGGACAGTGTGTCTGTTCGTGTGTCTGTTAGTAAGAGTGAGCGGTCGTGAGCGGGCACGTGACTTACACACATAACCTGATTTATACGAGGTTAAAATGGCCGTGTGACAGAGCGGGCATAAGATGGACACGAGCGCGAGTTCGCGGAGCGTTATTAACCAATTGATCCATATATAAGGCGCTCCGGATTATAAGGCGCACTGTCGTTTTTTGAGAAAATTAAAGGCTTTTAAGTGCGCCTTATAGTGCGGAAAATATGGTAGTAGAGTTGAAACTCAGGTGACATTTGCAAAACATGCTCAAAGCTCTTGACCAATCACAAGATACTACTCCAGGTGACCAATCAAAGCACACATTAAGCTTTCCAGAAGGAGGGGCTTCAAAAAGACAGGAACTAAACAGAGTGTTACTGACAGACTAGGAAGAAAGGCACTGCAACCATATATATATACATACATACATACACATATACACACACACACACACACATAGATGACTCATTAGCGACTGTTTCTATTGGCCGCTTTAAATCTTGGTGGTTTTCACAACTAAAGGCTGTGCAATGTTGTGGCATCTTGAAAAATTCATTGATATTTACTGTGAGTGATGACAGCATCTAAAATGTTGATCGTTCCAAGATGGCAGATGCATCAAAGTGTCTGTAGCAGTCGAATGTGTTTTCCACATATATACATCTATATCTGCAACAATGTCAAATGTGTCAAAAATTTGGTGTTTTTGAACATGCACGCCTGAAAACCTATTCAAGCAGAGCGCACAAACAAAATCAAGACTTTGATGTAAAAGCGGATTATATGACCCTATTAAGCATTGTGCATTAATGGTCTACTTGTGGTGTGTTTGTGTTTCTTTGCTGTGAGACAGAGACGTGTCTGATATTTCCACACTCCTGCAGCGTCCTTGACTACGGCAAACCCGCAGCGGAGGGTGTAATTCCACCCCGATCGGCCTCACCGAGGCTCAGTCCATCTGAAGGGCAGAGAGCATCGTCTACAAACAGACACAAACTATTCCGTATAACACTTAATACGAGCAACGGCACATACAGCATTTTAATAAAGTATAACACAACAACAACAACCCAGCATAATGACAAAAGGAGTGTTATTGCGAGTCATCCGGTCAGCACACATGTGCCAAGACGGGGAAACGCACCTGTGTTTTAGTGCACGCCATCTATTAATAATCACACATCTGTGCTAATCTGCCAGCTCATACAGTAAAGTGCAGATGATCCTCGGAGCGAGATTCATTTGTCTCCATCGCGGGGGGATAATAAAGCTCAACTTGTTCCAGAAGTAAAAATACTATTCACAATGATTTTAGGTGATAAAGCGAAAACCTTTAAAGGCAAACCAAGCGCTCTCATGTTTATAAATGATATATGCTTCTTTCAACTTCATTAAAATTGTATTTGTTATGAGTTAAAGGGTTATGTAGGCTAGGAAAAGGCATGACATCAACATGTTATTCGAATTTAAAAAATGAAAAGTAACTTTTTATCAACATATAATCACTTGCTCCACTTCTTAATCAACTTTTCTTGTCAGCTGATCACCTATGACACTTTTTACCATCCAATCAATTTACAATCACATTAGGTTTAGTCAATGTAACTAGGTGGAAATTTTACATGCAATTCAAATACATAAATTATATATTTTTTTTTTGTTTGCAGATTTTATTAACACAATAACCCCCCCCATGAATCTGATTCATTTCTGAGGCGGCAAGTTTAGTTATGCTTACGGAGAAAATTAATATAAACAAAAAATACTCATGAAAAAAAGTGGGCAGCCACTGCTGAGCTCTTCATCTTAATCCACTATAATGATCCATCAATCCGGATTTGAGTGATTCAGTATTAAATCAAAGCCATTACCCTTTAAGCGAACTCTGCTATTTTCACACAGGTGAACGTGACGCGCAGACAAGATTTGTGCAAATGCAATACACTCTGGGTCCATTAGCTAATCTCTGCTCAATGGACTCCATTAAACGCTAAAAAAAGATAACAATAATGAAAATGCCGGGTAAGCGTACAAATGTGAGTATTAAAATAAAAACACCATCTCTGAAGCATGCTAAACGAAGACTAGCATCTGCCAGCATCCGCAAATAAGAGCATTTAATGCATCCTTCTCTTCTTAAAGTCATAATCATGAGGGATAAATGAGTCAAATTCACTATGAGAGCTGAAACTACTCAATAGCTGGGGCAGAAACATCTGCGTTCTGCTGAACAGCTCGATTTACTGACCTTGAGTAGATGGCAAAGAAAAAAACAGTCCTTATTTATGCTAGTTCAACCCTAATGCAAATCATCAAATGAGGTTTCTGAGAACTACGATTGGAAACGGAGAACTGGCTCTTATTCAGAACCAGCTTGGCTTATTTAATAATAAAGAAAAAAACACTGAGACTGAACGATTTAGTTCTTGGACATTAATCTTCAGTCAATGTAGACAGAATGCAGAAGTAAAATAATAAGTCTCAAATTTATCAGTGAGTCGAATTCAAACTGGATGAATCGGTCGGGCAAGTTCTTCACTGAAACTTGAAATAAACACAACCATTACTAAGTCAAATGTATATTACTTAATCGTGAGACTAAAATCAGTACGATTAATTAACAAAATTTTGTTAATTAACAACTTTATTATTCTTTAAGCGAGTAAATAATAATTTATCCTAATTTACTCAACAAAATATCAAATAAAACCAGTGAAATATTTGTTTGGCATATTGTTGAGTTCATAGTTAGGATAAATTCTTCTTTGATAATTAAAATGAGAGTAAAGACGTTAAATGGAACCCAAATCGTTACAATGTTGATATATAGTATTGACTACTGAAGAATGTGCATTAAATAGCAGGAGGTGTTATTGAAGGCTGAAAGAGACATGGTGCGTCACACACTTGAAGGATAGCGATGCAATGAGTAACAGATGTTAACGTGCTGTCAGTTAATAGATGCACTTTAATTTGGAGGGCAGTCAATAGTCAAACGCACACATTCAGTCGACAGCAAGTTGCCAAAACTATAAAACTTAGGCTACACTCATTGTTCACACTGTAACCAATCCTGGCACTGATGCAGAGGAACGTGATGTAAACTACCTGCCAGAGGAATTAAACATGAGAAGTTTCCTGATTCACACCAGGATGTTGATGAGACCCACCTGGCAAGCAGACAGAAAGCTCGTTGTACCCCCCAAACGAGGCGTTGCGAATGAGTTTGCGTCCGTCTGGATGGGGCGGGCGGCCTGAGATGGTTCCTCCACAGGTGGAGAACCGGCGGCGGCCCAGAATCCCTTCTTGCTTCATCATGAGGGCGGGCGTAAGACGGCCTCACCCTGAGGAGGACGAGGCTGAGCTGCTGTGGTAATTCGGCAGTCACCACAAACACACGTACACACGCTCAGACATACTCCACTGCTGCTAGTACTACAGCTGACCAACTGCGCTCTGAAAACACACAGGCTCTCTCTCTCAGTGTTACTCACTGCAGCCCGCCCTCCCCTTCTCTCTCTCTCTCTCGCTCGCTCTAGAGCGTCTGTGTGTGTGTGTGTGTGTGTGAGTGAGAGAGAGAAAGAGCCCCGTCTCAGATTCTTGGACGGCACTGATAATCAGTGGAGAAAAAAAAGGTTAGAGCCGTTACATCACTAGATCTGTGATTCTTTCTTTTTCTTTTCCGTTTCATTCTGATCTGACTGCATGATGTATGTGGTAAATCTGACAAAAACAGGGATGGATGGATGGATAGATAAAGGGATGGAATGGATGGATAGATAAAGGGATGGAATGGATGGATGGATAAAGGAATGGATATGGGGATGGATAAAGGAATGGATGATGGATATGGGGATGGATGGATGGATGGATGGATAAAGGGATGGATATATAAAGGGATGTATGGATGAATGGATGGATGGAATATGGGGATGGATAAAGGAATGGATGGATGGATATGGGGATGGATAAAGGAATGGATGGATGGATATGGGGATGGATGAATGGATGGATAAAGGGATGATGGATATGGGGATGGATAAAGGGATGGATGGGTGGATAAAGGGATGATGATATGGGGATGGATAAAGAATGGATGGATGGATATAGGGATGGATAAAGGGATGATGATATGGGGATGGATAAAGGAATGGATGGATGGATATAGGGATGGATAAAGGGATGGATGGATAAAGGGATGATGACATGGGGATGGATAAAAGGATGGATGGATGGATATGGGGATGGATAAAGGGATGATGATATGGGGATGGATAAAGGGATGGATGGATGGATAAAGGGATGATGATATGGGGATGGATAAAGGAATGGATGGAAGGATATGGGGATGGATAAAGGAATGGGTGGATACAGGGATGGATGGATACAGGGATGGATGGATGGATATGGGGATGATGGATATGGATAAAGGGAAGGATGGATGGATAAAGGAATGGGTGGATACAGGGATGGATGGATGGATAAAGGGGTGGATGGATGGATATGGGGATGGATGGATAAAGGGATGATGATATGGAGATGGATAATGGGATGGATGGATTTATAGATGGATAAAGGGATGGATCGATGGATGGATATGGGGATGATGATATGGTGATGGATATGGGGATAATGATATGGTGATGGATAAAGGGATGGATGGATATGGGGATGATGATATGGGGATGGATAAAGGAAAGGGTGGATACAGGGATGGATGGATGGATAAAGGGATGGACGGATGGATATGGGGATGGATGGATGGATGAATGGATAAAGGGATGGATGGATGGATAAAGGGATGGATGGATGGATATGGGGATGGATGGATAAAGGGATGGATGGATATGGGGATGGATGGATAAAGGGATGGATGGATAAAGGGATGGATGGATATGGGGATGGATGGATGGATGGATAAAGGGATGGATGGATGGATGGATATGGGGATGGATGGATAAAGGGATGGATGGATAAAGGGATGGATGGATATGGGGATGATGATATGGGGATGGATAAAGGAAAGGGTGGATACAGGGATGGATGGATGGATAAAGGGATGGACGGATGGATATGGGGATGGATGGATGAATGGATAAAGGGATGGATGGATGGATATGGGGATGGATGGATGGATGGATAAAGGGATGGATGGATGGATATGGGGATGGATGGATAAAGGGATGGATGGATGGATATGGGGATGGATGGATATGGGGATGGATGGATAAAGGGATGGATGGATGGATGGATGGATAAAGGGATGGATGGATGGATGGATATGGGGATGGATGGATGGATAAAGGGATGGATGGATGGATATGGGGATGGATGGATGGATAAAGGGATGGATGGATGGATATGGGGATGGATGGATAAAGGGATGGATGGATATGGGGATGATATGGGGATGGATAAAGGAAAGGGTGGATACAGGGATGGATGGATGGATAAAGGGATGGACGGATGGATATGGGGATGGATGGATGAATGGATAAAGGGATGGATGGATGGATATGGGGATGGATGGATGGATGGATAAAGGGATGGATGGATGGATATGGGGATGGATGGATATGGGGATGGATGGATAAAGGGATGGATGGATGGATATGGGGATGGATGGATATGGGGATGGATGGATATGGGGATGGATGGATATGGGGATGGATGGATAAAGGGATGGATGGATGGATGGATGGATAAAGGGATGGATGGATGGATATGGGGATGGATAAAGGGATGGATGGATGGATAAAGGGATGGATGGATGATATGGGGATGGATGGATGGATATGGGGATGGATAAAGGGATGGATGGATGGATAAAGGGATGGATGGATGATATGGGGATGGATGGATGGATATGGGGATGGATAAAGGGATGGATGGGTGGATGGATGCAGGGGCGTCGCACCCGTGGGGGATGTGGGGGTTTTAACACCCACACTTTTCCCGGTGAGAGGGTTCAACACCCGCACTTTTTCTGCAGTTTTGCACAAACGCATTACTACAGTCACTCTCGTTCAGTCGTTTCTCTGGCCGCTCTGTGTGTGCAGCGCTCGCTGCGGCTGCCTCCTCTCCCCCTCCCTCTCAAAAATGACACCGGCTTTCAGTGAGACCGTCTGATGATTGGCTGTTCTGCCTTAAGTCCCGCCTCTCTTGGTGTGTTAGATTTATCTGTCAGCTCGTGCTGAGGAGGCGGGAACTTATGGTTATTTACATCTCCCTTTTCCAGGTACTTTGAATGAGTCTGTATGCTTTCGATGTTTTTAAATAAGCTTGATATGTGTCTGGGAAGATGTTATGTTTATGTTTTGTTGACATGTCGAGTGTTTTCGGTATTATATTTCGTTTTTTAGACTACTAAACAGCACAAGACTTTAATTAAGTAAGGCATTCTGTTTGTGTTGCGTGATTTAAAGAAAAGTGTGCACTTTGCTCACACTTTTCTCCAAAATAAAAGCTCAAGGGTTTAAGTGAAGAAATTAGGACAAAAGTACTGTAATTTTCCTATTCTATAGCGTAATATAAAATATACTTTTGAAATATTCATTTTCATACAGTAGCATACATTTATGCGCTATATGGATTTTCCATCATAGGAATAATTATATAAATCATTATACTATAATAAATGTTTGGCATTCTAAAACACCAGTGATAATGTAATGTAGACTGAGACTCTAGTCTATATCATAACTAAAAAGATGTTTGAGCCCTCTTTAGGTACAAGACAATGCTTTTTCTTTGTTCAATGTGCACAGGTCAAGGGTCGAACCCGGTTGAAGCTCTTAATTTTGAGCTCTCAAAGTGCATCAGATTGAGCATTTAACCTTAAAATGTACAAAAAAAATCGCGGGGGAGCATGCCCCCGAACCCCCCATACAGGGACAGAGGTCCACACAACATAGTTTTACAAAATCAAGTGGGAAAGAACAATCATTTATAAATTGTGCCCCAGCATATACAACAAAGTTCCTTTTAAGCTTTTAGTCATTAATAGCTGTTAATGCCAAAATTTTAATTTCACATCCATCCCCCACACTTTTGAAAAGCTTGCTACGCCCCTGGATGGATGGATGGATATGGGGATGGATAAAGGGATGGATGGATGGATATGGGGATGGGTGGATAAAGGGATGATGGATATGGGAATGGATGGATGGATGTATGGATATGGGGATGGATAAAGGGATGGATGGATGGATAAAGGGATGGATGGATGGATAAAGGGATGGATGGATGGATAAAGGGATGTATGGATATGGGGATGGATGGATGGATATGGGGATGGATAAAGGAATGGATAAAGGGATGGATATGGGGATGGATGGATAAAGGGATGATGGATATGGGGATGGATAATGGGATGGATATGGGGATGGATGGATGGATAAATGCAAAAGCACATACAGTATATACATGTATGCAAAATATAATTTGAAATTTGTTCTTAAAACATATTAATAAGCCTTTGTCGGTTCACTTAATGACTGAATCATTGCATGTTTCTATATCTTTGTGATTATGACTCAGATCGTCTTTTCTCTTTCAGAGATCCTGTATTGCGGCTCGCTCAGAGAGAATGCTTAATGAAGGATACAGTATCTGAGTCTCTAAAACACATATTCACGTCTCCTTAAACCGTCTCTGCTGACAGTGCTGGTGAAAACAGAATCAAGCCATCGCCGTCTCCGGATGCACACACACACACACACACACACACACACAGACACACAGACACGCACGCACGCACGCACGCACACACACAGACACACACCTAACCTGATCACACATTAAATCTCATACGGCCCAGATACAGCCATCTTTCACGATGCTGTACTAAAACAATAGCCTAGTTTCCATCCACTTGTCAATCTGAAGTTCGGTAAAAAACCTCATGCGAATAAAGCTGGTGAAAGTGTGTTTCCATCAAACGGCTTTAAAGCGGATAAAAACCTGTGCGTAATGACGTCACATGCTGTTTTGGGATCAAATTGGTATATCGAATTGATTTGAGACATTTTAAGGTGTTTCCATTCATTTTCTCACTGAATTACACAACATTCAAGCAAACATTTGCAAACAAAGTTTTGCTAGGCAAAATGGATCGCACTATAATTACGTTTCCATCAGCGTTTATCGCATAAGCCGTATATCCATCAAGATAAAATCCCATGAGACCGAACGCATTTCAATTGAGTCGATATTAATGAAATTCAATCGAATTTTACTGTTTCCATAAAGCATTTTTCATTCGATATCACTTAATGCGGATAAAAACGTGTGGATGGAAACATAGCTACTGTTACAGAGCCAAATCAAACTTATAGTCCTACACTTAGGTTACAATGCTAACTTTTCCAATCAATCATCAGTGACTTCAAGTAACGGACAATAAGAAACATTACATGGTGAAATTTAATACTTAAAGCTCTTTCAAATCACTACATGAGCAAGCACCACTAATTACATATACATATGCATAAAATCTACATAAGATACCTAAGTATGGGGAATAAGTTTGAATCCCTGAACTCAACTATGATAATATGGAAACCAGCACTAACAAGCTGTCCTAAACAATCCTAGTCACATGATCCAAAGAGGGGAAAGGGATTTTCTTCAAGTCAATTTCGAAGCTGTTTGCTTTGAGTGAAATGCCAACAAGAAACTCACAGGAGGTTGAGCTGGTTTCTCAGTACAGCTTGTGTAAACTCAGCCTGTTTTTGGTCAGTGAACTGGAGAAGAGCTCCAGACGAATCAAAGTAAAGGATAAAGGAGTTTCAAGAGGCTTTTAAACACTCCAGATTCATCTTTTTTTATCCAATCATAATTCACACTGGGCATCTTAACCAATCAGAGCATTCCTCCCAGAGTCTTGCTGATGTCACTCTGAAGTTGCTAGGCAACAGTCTAACGGATGAGACAGCAGGATGGCTGTGAATGATGCCCTGATTAACATAACTAATTAAGATGCTCTGGTGGATGTATAATTCAAAGCCTATTGCTCATTATCCTGAGCTGGATGGAAGTTATGCTTCATTTGAGCAGCATTTCACAACCTGAGACTTTATGAGAATTATGCTCTCTCTCTCTCTCTCTCTCTCTCTCTCTCTCTCTCTCTCTCTCTCTCTCTCTCTCCTCTCTCTCTCTCTCCCCTCTCTCTCTCTCTCTCTCTCTCTCTCTCCTCTCTCTCTCTCTTCTCTCTCTCTCTCTCTCTCTCTCTCTCTCTCTCTCTCCACTCTCTCGCTCTCGTCTTCTTCTCTCATCCTCGACCAATCCAGTCTATTTACCGACTGTCTGTCTGTCCATCTATCCATGCTGTTCTACAGATCTATCTATCCATCTTCATCCATCCATCTATCTGTCTGTCTCTACAGATATATCCATCCATCCATCCATCTATCGTCTGCTCTACAGTATATATCCATCCATCCATCCATCCATCCATCCTATCCATCCTAATGTCCATCTATTATCAATTCATCTATCCATCCATCCACCCTAAAGTCCATCAACCATCCATCCATCCATCCAACCATCCATCCATCCATCCTAATGTCCATCTATTAATCAATTCATCCATACATCCATCCAACCATCCATCCACCCTATGTCCATCCAACCATCCCATCCACCATCCATCCAACCATCCATCCACCCTACATTCCATCCATCCATCATCCATCCATCCTCCATCCATCATCATCCACCTAAATGTCCATCTATTCATCATCCACCCTAATGTCCATCTATTCATCATCCACCCTAATGTCCATCTATTCATCCATCCACCCTAATGTCCATCTATTCATCCATCCACCCTAATGTCCATCTAATCATCATCCCATCACACCCTAATGTCCATCTCATTCCAACCATCCATCCATCCATCCACCCTATGTCCATCTATTAATCCATCCACCCTAAATGTCCATCTATTCATCCATCCACCCTAATGTCCATCTATTCACCATCCACCCTAATGTCCATCTATTCATCCATCCACCCTAATGTCCATCTATTCATCCATCCACCTATTCATCATCATCCATCCACCCTAATGTCCATCTATTTTCATCCATCATTCCTCACCCTAATGTCCATCTATTCATCCATCCATCCTATGTCCATCTATTCATCCATCCATCCTAATGTCCATCTTTCATCCATCACCCTAATGTCCATCTATTCATCCATCCACCCTAATGTCCATCTATTCTCATCCAGTCCATCTATTCATCCATCCACCCTAATGTTCATCTATTCATCCATCCACCCTAATGTCCATCATTCATCCATCCACCATCCATCCATCCTACTGTCCATCTATTCATCCATCCACCCTAATGTCCATCTATTCATCCATCCACCCTAATGTCCATCTATTCATCCATCCACCCTAATGTCCATCTATTCATCCATCCACCCTAATGTCCATCTATTCACATCCATCTCACTCCCTAATGTCCATATCATTCAATCATTCACCATTCACCCTAATGTCCATCTATTCATCATCCACCTAATGTCCATCTATTCATCCATCCACCTATGTCCATCTATTCATCCATCACCCTAATGTCCATCTATTCATCCATCCACCCTATGTCCATTCTCCATCCTATTCATCCATCCACCCTAATGTCATCTATTCATCATCCATCCTAATGTCCATCTATTCATCCATCCACCCTAATGTCCATCTATTCATCATCCACCTAATGTCCATCTATTCATCCATCCACCCTAATGTCCATCTATTCATACCATCCATCTATTCATCCATCCACCCTAAGTCATCATTCATTCATCCATCCACCCTAATGTCCATCTATTCATCCATTTCCACCCTCTCCTATGTCCATCTATTCATCCATCCACCTAATGTCCATCTATTCATCCATCCACCCTAATGTCCATCTATTCATCCATCCACCCTAATGTCCATCTATTTCATCCATCCACCTATTCATCACCATCCACCCAATGTCCATCTATTCATTCATCCATCCATCTATTCATCCATTCACCCTAATGTCCATCTATTCATCCATCCATCCTAATGTCCATCTATTCATCCATCCACCTAATGTCCATCTATTCATCCATCACCCTAATGTCCATCTATTCATCCATCCACCCTAATGTCCATCTATTCATCCATCCATCTAATTCCATCCCCTATTCATCATCATCATCCATCTATTCATCCATCCACCCTAATGTCATCTATTCATCCATCACCCTAATGTCCATCTATTCATCCATCCACCCTAATGTCCATCTATTCATCCATTCACCCTAATGTCCATCTATTCATCCATCCACCTAATGTCCATCATCATCCATCCACCCTATGTCCATCTTTCATCCATCCATCTATCATCCATCCACCCTAATGTCATCTTTCATCATCCACCTAATGTCCATCTATTCATCCATCACCCTAATGTTCATCTATTCATCATCCATCCTAATGTCCATCTATTCATCCATCCACCCTAATGTCCATCTATTCACCATCATCCATCCTACCCTAATTCTCATTTCCATCCACCTAATGTCCATCTTCATCTCCATCTCACCATCACCTCTAATCTCTCTCTCTCTCTCTCTTCTCTCTCTCTCTCTCTCCCCTTCCATCTTCTCATCCTTTCATCTATCATCCTTCTCTCTTCTCAGTCCAACCAGTCTATTTACCACCCTCTGTCCTTTTCCATCATCCATGCATGTCATCTACAATCATCCTATCCATCTGTTATCCATCCATCTATCTGCTTTCTCTCACCATTATATATCCATCCATCCCATCCATCATATTCTTCCTAAGTCATCATATCCACTCCATCTATCATCATCCATCATCATCCATCCATCCATTCCATCCATCCTAATGTCCAATCTCATTCATCAATTCATCTATCCATCCATCCACCCTAAGTCCATCCACCATCATCCATCCATCCACCAATCCATCCATCCATCCTAATGTCCATCTATTATCAATCATCCAAAACATCATCCAACCATCCATCCACCCTAATGTCTCTCCATCCATCCATCCATCCATCCTAATGTCCATCCAATCATCCATCCATCCACCCTAATGTCCATCTATTCATCCATCCACCATATGTCCATCTATCATCCATCCATCCTAAATGTCCATCTATTCATCCATCCACCCTAATGTCCATCTATTCATCCATCCACCTAATGTCCATCTATTCATCCATCCACCCTATGTCCATCTATTCATCCATCCACCCTAATGTCCTCATATCCTATCCATCCAACTCCACCCTAATGTCCATCTATCTCATCCTCCATCCATCCATCATCCATCCATCCACCCTAATGTCCATCTATTATCATCCACCCTATGTCCATCTATTCATCCATCCACCCTAATGTCCATCCATTCATCCCATCCACCCTAATGTCCATCTATTCATCCATCCACCCTAATGTCCATCTATTCATCATCCACTATGTCATTATTCACATCCATCCCTAATGTCCATCTTTCATCCATCCACCCTAATGTCCATCTATTCATCCATCCACCCTAATGTCCATCTATTCATCCATCCACCCTAATGTCCATCTATTTCATCCATCCACCTAATGTCCATCTATTCATCCATCCACCCTAATGTCCATCTATTCATCCATCCACCACTAATGTCCATCTATTCATCCATCCACCCTAATGTCCATCTATTCATCCATCACCCTACTGTCATCTATTCATCCCTCCACCCTAATGTCCATCTATTCATCCATCCACCTACTGTCCATCTATTCATCCATCCACCTAATGTCCATCTTTTCATCCATCCACCCTAATGTCCATCTATATCCATCCACCTAATGTCCATCTATTCATCCATCCACCCTAATGTCCATCTTATTATCCATCCACCCTAATGTCCATCTATTCACCATCCACCCTAATGTCCATCTATTCATCCATCCACCCTAATGTCCATCTATTCATCCATCCACCCTATGTCCATCTATTCATCCATCCACCCTAATGTCCATTCTATTCATCCATCAACCTCATGTCCATCTATTCATCCATCCCACCTAATGTCCATCTATTCATCCATCCACCTAATGTCCATCTATTCATCCATTCACCCTAATGTCCATCTATTCATCCATCCACCTAATGTCCATCTATTCATCCATCCACTAATGTCCATCTATTCATCCATCCACCCTACTGTCCATCTATTCATTATCCACCACCCTAATGTCCATCTTTTCATCCATTCCACCTATGTCCATCTATTCATCCATCCACCCTAATGTCCATCTATTCATCCATCCACCCTAATGTCCATCTATTCATCCATCCACCTAATGTCCATCTATTCACCCATTCACTCCTAATGTCCATCTTTTCATCCATCCACCCTAATGTCCATCTATTCACCATCCACCCTAATGTCCATCTATTCATCCATCCATCCTAATGTCCATCTATTCATCCATCCACCTAATGTCCATCTATTCATCCATCCCCTAATGTCCATCTATTCATCCATCCACCCTAATGTCCATCTATTCATCCATCCACCCTAATGTCCATCTATTCATCCATCCACCTAATGTCCATCTTTTCATCCATCCACCCTAATGTCCATCTATTCACACCATCCACCCTAATGTCCATCTATTCACCCATATCCACCCTAATGTCCATCTATTCATCCATCCACCCTAATGTCCATCTATTCATCCATCCACCCTAATGTCCATCTTTCATTCCATCCACCTAATGTCCATCTATTCATCCATCCACCCTAATGTCATCTATTCATCAATCCACCCTAATGTCCATCTATTCATCCATCCACCTAATGTCCATCTATTCATCCCAATTCCACCCTAATGTCCATCTTTTCATCCATCCACCCTAATGTCCATCTATTCACCCATCCACCCTAATGTCCATCTATTCATTCATCCATCTATTCATCCATCCACCCTAATGTCCATCTATTCATCCATCCATCTATTCATCCATCCACCCTAATGTTCATCTATTCATTCATCCATCCTAATGTCCATCTATTCATCCATTCACCCTAATGTTCATCTATTCATTCATCCATCCTAATGTCCATCTATTCATCCATCCACCCTAATGTCCATCTATTCAATCCATCCATCTATTCATCCATCCACCCTAATGTCCATCTATCATCCATCCATCATTCATCCATCCACCCTAATGTTCATCTATTCATTCATCCATCCTAATGTCCATCTATTCATCCATTCACCCTAATGTTCATCTATTCATTCATCCATCCTAATGTCCATCTATTCATCCATCCACCCTAATGTCCATCTATTCATCCATCCATCTATTCATCCATCCACCCTAATGTTCATCTATTCATTCATCCACCCTAATGTCCATCTATTCATTCATCCATCTATTCATCCATCCACCCTAATGTCCATCTATTCATTCATCCATCCATCCATCGGATTCAGGAATTTGGCTGTTGAACTGTTTACTAGACCCATTTGGTCTTGTGCCCATCAGGAGAGTCTTTACGGGCTGATTGTGTCTCTGAATGAAGTAATATGGCAGGTGAGTCAAAGGCTAATTTCAGCAGGTATCTCTGCTGGTAATCCGTAAAGCTACCGATCACAATCAGACATGGCAGGCGAGGTTCCTATAGCCAAAGATTGGAGAAAACATGCCCACTTTAGCTCTGAGCCGTAAGCTGTGCGCTGATGACGACAGACATAGATCTGGAGACATTCCTCTGGGGACGAGGATCTGTTTATCCACTGTGGAGGGGGATGTCTACACACACACACACACACACACACACACACACACACACAACACACACACACACACACACACACACACACACACACACACACACACCACACACACACACACACACACACACACACACACACACACACACACACAGTAAACTATGCGGAAAAACACCCGAGGTCAACACCATGTTAATCTTTTCCATAAAAAGCCACCTGATTTGTACTGAAGTGCAGTCTGTTCCTTTAATTCTTAAACCCTTTGTATCTTATTTTGTGCTTTATTCATGGATCTCAATTAATTTGCTCAGTAGTGTGTTACCTGTGCTTCCTTCCCTGCAACAGTCCGTGTGTGTGAGAGAGTTTTTGTAGTAACCTGAGCAGGTGTGGGAATTCCTCATGTGAAACTAATCTCCGCAAGAAAAACTGTTACGGTTTGAACTCTTTCCCACTCAACTAAATGAGTAACTCAGCAGGTTAAACTGAACTAGTGTATTAGTGTCAGCAGCCGAGCGGTTAATGATTCAGACCACTGTACTATTCACAAAGATGATTCAGAGAATCGTATAACTGTGCTTGTAGCTATAACTAGTGGTTGACTATAGTTTACGTGATCCTTAGATGACAGGAAAGTAATCTAAATGTATAAATCGGGGGAAAAGCGAGCACAATTATCTAATATCAGCTGATATATGCAATATTGACCGATAGTGATGCATTGAAAAACACTGTAAAATCAGCGGATAACCACTAGAGCAGATGAATTGTGCATCCCTAAAAAAATAGAGAAGATATAAATTGTACTAAAAGTGCCCAGCATATTTGAACTTAAGTATTGTTTAAAGAAGGAGCATCCCAGGATGCACCTCATGACGCTGGTTGAACCTAGACAAAGAAGCTCAAATATACGACTCCAAATTAGTGATAAAATAAGCAAAAGCAACAAATATGATGCTTTCCGACAGCATGTGTTTGAGACCCGGTCAATGCACTAATGGTGCTAAAGCCACTGGAAGCCTTATGCAATCCGGCTATGAGCCTGGATTACCAGCCTAACAAATAAGCGTTATGAGTCAGACAACATTTAATTCTTCGGTCATGGTCATCTTCAAGTTGAAATACTCCACCACAAAATCACTTCAGTAAATCTACTCATTAAAATAACAATGTACACGAAAACTTGAATTCTGTTCTCACCAGGTAGCATTGCAGGCAAAGGAGGCTATAACTATACAAACAAACATGAAAAAATCATACTAAGCATACTCTAACTAAGCATTAGAGTACTAGCACTAGTTAAGCACTTGCCTTGTGTGCAGGAAGATTAATAAACAAGACATTCATACAAAAAAGTTTTACGTCCAACCCTCTCCATTGACGATCAAACATTCATTGGTCCGCAGAACTATTCCCAGACAGTAGATGAAATGTGAAAAGCATGCTCACACCTGACCTCCCATATGCAAATGACCCTGCGTCTGATTGGCCACAGTGACGGAACATCTAGGAAAAGCAACTTCTGATTGGCTGAGCTGCATGCTGTGTGTGCATATTAACCCTATTTACTGATGTGCTGTAATCCAATAAATCCAGGCCAAGCACGCATGCTCTTGTCTCAAACAGAGCAAGACGGCCAGTAAAGAGGATTTGTGCGCATCTCAGTTGGTGTACTGATGCTATTCCTGGTGCGTTCTCACCGGGAGAAAGCTGCGTCTCGTGTCGGGTTGCTGGTGACGGCGGCACTGAATAATTGAGTGAAACGCGGCCCACATCTGCAAGATGAACTCACAACGCAACTTTCTATTATACATCTGTAATCATCAGAACACAACACACCCAAACTGCCGTGATTCATTCGAGAATATAAAGGAGAGGCTGAATGGGCTTTCAAAAGAATGGCAAAGTGCAATTGCTGTTGCTATGGAGACCTGACATGATGCGAGAGGGTTCGAAGGCACTGAAAGGTTTTGTGCAGATGTGATGGTGTGTGTGTGTGTGTGTGTCAGTGTCAGTGTCAGTGTCAAGCCTTCCAGAACCATGAAAAACAACGGTTATTTAAAATAGACCAAATATGCAACATCTCAAAGACCTGACTTTATTTTCTAGTTAATATACAGAATGCCCAGGAAAACTACTCCCTACATGTACATAGTTCTTTTTCTCTTTTTTTGTTGTTGTTTTGTAAAAAAAAAAAAAAAAAAGTTTAGATGAACAGCAAACATGACTGTATGGTGTATGTATGGGCATATTTTATATTCTGTGTTTGTATGTTTTTGATATGAGATACTAAATATAGTATCTGATGTACATCTGATTGAAGTTTAATGTTTATATATGAAAAAGTAAATAAAATAAAATAAAAACAACTGTTATGACGCTCCAAACGTGAGTGCTTGAATCGGGGACCACAACAAGCTGAAACGCGGTGCATTTAATCAGATTAAAATCATCATTATAAAAGCCAAATCCTCTGAAACATTAATAACTGCGGTGTACAGATGTGTGACTGGAGTGTGTATGTGTGTGTGTGTGTATCACAGGTGGCTGTAAATGACACAGGGATTATGGCGATCACATGGACACTCCACATTACATCACAGTGATCTTGAACTTTGACCCCACAGGACTGTTGGGGTCTAGCACCTTGTGCACTAATTTTTGGGTTTTCAAGGACTACAATAAGAGATCGCACTTCTCAAACAATATCTTAATTATCTCTCAAACCCTAAAAAAGGATAAATAGATACATCAAAATATACTAATAAAACAAAATGGTACTAATAAAAAATGCAGCATAAAGTACGCAATGACTATGGCAACTTTAAGTATGGGAAAATTAATAAACCCCTAGAAGAGAAGAGCAAAAGAGTGCATGAACTTCTTATACGATTCTTATTAAAATACTAACGAAAAAAAAAAATTATTCCAATATAATATTTTAAAATATAATATATTTGTAACTCAAATTACAGATATAAGGTATCCAAAATACTACTTACTACTTATCTAATAATATATATTAAATAAAAAATGTGTAATGACTTTTATTGTTATTATTCAACAATTAATATTTTATATAATAATGTTGGCTTACTAATCTCCATAACAATTGAAAGGATACTATGACCAGAGGTGTCAAGTAACGAAGTACAAATACTTCGTTACATTACTTAAGTAAAATTTTGGGTATCTATACTTTACTTGAGTAATTATTTTTCAGCCGACTTTTTACTTCTACTCCTTACATTTTCACGCAATTATCTGTACTTTCCACTCCTTACATTTTAAAAATAGCCTTGTTACTCCTATTTCATTTCGGCTTGTTTTCATTTCGGCTTGTCATCGTTCAAAAAAAGGCCATTACACAAACGTAGATCTGAGTCCCGCCTTCTGAACATCGATAAACTGATTGGCTTTGTGTTTTCTTTCTAACTTGTGAGAGGCTGTTACATTTGGCATGCGAAGCGCCAAAACTCATCCGAAGGAATTAGGAAACATAGCAAAAAATAACATTGCTTGGTCTGTTGAAATGAGAGGCCTGATTGATCAAGTTGAAACCTTATAGGCAACTAGTCATCATATCTTCCTCTCCATGAAACGCACGTTAATGCTCAGTAGTACACACATATGGTTCTTTAATGTATTTGCATTTTAATAAAATGGAAATTGGACTGAAATTCATTTTCTATGGGCATATATGCGGCTGAAACAGGTAGTGCATCCCAAATTTTCAACATTAACATTTTAATATAACTGTTATAGTCATGGCCTTTAGAAACATGTTTTTTGAGGAGGTGGTAGTGCACTATAGGCCCATGTGGCGCGGCCGAAGCTTTTCTCCTTAATGTAATTTTTTTCCTTGCATTACTTTTACTTTTATACTTTAAGTAGTTTTGAAACCAGTTACTTTTACACTTTTACTTGAGTAAAAAGCTTGAGTTGATACTTCAACTTCTACAGAAGTTTTTTAAACCCTAGTATCTATACTTCTACTTGAGTAGCGAATGTGAATACTTTTGACACCTCTGACTATGACAAATATATTGCTTTCCTCTAACAAACTGTTGTCAGTGAAGGAATGCTCAAGAGTGATATCTTGCCAATAAAATAGTGCAAAGTGTAACCGGGAATATTCACTACAGAACATTTCTGTGACATTTTCCAAATTGTCATTTTACCATTCCTTGATTGCTTGATTTGATTTGCATGATTTTAGGAACTGTGTTAACTAGAAACTAAACAATAAAAGGCTGCACGTATACTTGTGTGTTCTGGTCTAGTTTCATGACACTTCAGCAGCCTCTAGTGGTGAAAACCAACACAAGACAGGGAAAAACTGCTCCGTTAAAGTCAACAAAGTGCTAAAAGTCAAGACTGAAATCAGAATTGACTTTGCTCCTGGTGCTTCTGGTCCCATTATGCATGATCTACTGTTGGTTTCAAAACCTTTTAGAACAAATCATAACGTCTTTGCAATGAATATGTGTACTGTGACGATTACCTTAACTAGATGTCCTCGTGCTCTATGTATAGTGTAATATTGTATTGTATGCATTGTTTGCTACTGTACATGCGTCTATTGTGCATATATCCTATACTTGTTATCCATACCATCATGCTGTGGAGATTGCACCACCTGTACACTTCATGTGTTTATGGTGTAATGACAAAAAAGTGATTGATTTTTTACCTCTCAAACCACTTTACAGCTGACGTAACCAGGGAAATGTAACCTGTAAACTGAACTGGTCTGGGATCAGATTTCCACTTTCATGCAGATGTGACCTTTAAAAGGTTTCGGCCGAACTGACCACAGAGCCTTCTGCTGTGTCCGCAGCTGTGGTGGTGTGTGTTCTCCTACCGTGTGTGTAGCTGACGCCCGGGCTGAGGGAGGGGCTTGTGAGCAGGTCTTTACTGGGCGTGTGAAGCCCCGCCTCCTTCCCGCGCTGACTCATCCTTCCCGGGGTCAGAAGCGCCGCATCATCAACGGGCATTAAGGCAGCTATGGAAAAATAACAGGGACAGAAGATGCATTTAGAAAACAACTGAACGCTGAATCAGTGGCTGGTTTTCCAACTACACACAATTTTTTTAAATTGTGTAAAAACTGGTTTTAATGCAAAAGCATTTTTTTAATGCACTGGTCAATTTTGAGATTTTGGGCTATTTGGGCTTTTCATTACATGTTTATTTTTTCAGTCTACTGGAAAGAAGCAATGAAAAAAATGGTAAAACTTAACAAGTTTCATTAGTTAACATTAGTTAATGTAACTAACATGAACTACCAATGATCAATGCATTTGTTACTGTATTAGTTAATCTTTGTTAACGTTAGCTACTAAAAAATCCAGCTGTTTATTGTTTGTTCATGTTAGTTCACAGTGCATTAACTAATGTTAACTAATACAACCTTTGATTTTAATAATGTATTAGTAAATGTTGAAATTAATATTAACTAAGATTAATAAATGCTGTAGAACTATTGTTCATTCTAGTTCATGTTAACTAATAAACCTTATTGTAAAGTGATAATTTTTTTTTAAATAAACATTTGAGTGTTTAATACACTATCTATTTGAAGTCTGAAGATTTCATTTAAAATAATAATAATGTTAAATTTGTATAGTGCCTTTCCCAAGCTCAAGGACGCTTCACAATAACATTAAGGAACAGACGGTCATTTCAAACATAATCAGTTAAAGGGACAGTAGACATTTGCCAAGTCCAAGACATGAGTCCAAGTCGAAAACACACAGAAACCATAACAGTATTTAATAACATAACAGTATTTAATTGAGTACTATTAGAACAGGGAGTGTAGGCGTGGATGTTAAAGTCACCAAACAAGATTACTTGCGACGATGGAGCAAAAGCTAAATGTTAGCAGTTCATGGAGTTCAGAGAAAAAAATCGTTTTGCTGGTCTATAAATTAGGATAATTGTGAGGGACATACATATACCAATTTGCCTGATTGAATTCCTAAATACAGGGTGATTTTTTTTCTGGCTGTTGACAATATTTTCAGATTTATGGAGTGATGAAAAGAGAAAAACCTTAAACACTTATATATCAACAAAATAACACCTGGCTTCATACGATGTCCAGATTTCTGTTCTGGAAATGTATGAGTGTATATTTAATTAGATAATGCTGCATTTGGATATCAGAAAACTAGTACAAAAATGTTTGAAATTGGGGAAGTATTGTGAAATGTTTAGCCTATTCTTATTCTATTCTTAAGGCATCTTGCCTTAATTCGATTTAAACGGAGTTGGATACACCAAAAGCCATATGTTTTTACTGTCTGTGTGACTCTGAGATGCACATTTTGTTGTACAGCGCTCCCTCTAGTGGCCAATGCACAGAATAAAAACAAAATTATTACATGATATTGTGTCTGAAACTCTTATCTGTTAACTATTATTCATTTTCTCACTGCAACAAGATTGCCGTAAATCAGTAATGATTGTGTTTGTGCACGTCTTTTCAGCTGAAAATTAAAAAATTAAATGCACATCAAAATCTCCAATGACGCAGATCAAAATGTGTAAGGGGAAATAACACAAGCTTCTTGTGAATATGCACACACACACACACACACACACACACACACACACACACACACACACACACACACACACACACACACACACACCAAAACACACACACACACCACACACCACGATTAAAAAAGTAAAAGAGAAGCTGAATTGACAAAGCTGAATCATTTTTATGCTAATCATTCATTTGAGATGAAATCTGAATATTTTACCATCATCACTGAAACTGTGAAATTACTAATGAGCCAATTAACCAAACAGCCATGTAAGAAATCAGAACATATATGAAATCTTATATACAAGTCATCTTGATCTATATTATGATCCGAATAAACTCTCATTTTTACATTTCTACTGTTCTTTGACACATCAAAAGCGGTTTACTTTTGGAGATCTGTGGATTTGCATAACATGCATAAATACAAGAACCAGTTTGACTCTAATACACATCTGAACGTGTTTAAATTAATCAGTGCATTAGCATGTTAGCTCATCAGAGCCATTCTGAATGTCCTGAGAACTGATCAAATCATTTGTGCTCTTTCTGCTGGAACTGATAAAGGAAATGACATCTTACAGCAGGTGCTTTTAATACAAATATAAATATATAATATATACACACATATATATAGAAAATAAGTTTGGAATGGGATAATAACAAATTATTTTAAATAAATAAATAAATACATACTATTTAAACAAAATTATCAATATATATATAATAAAATTGCATGGTAGAATGATGAAAGTATGTATAATAATGCTACATCAATTTTAAATGATCTTTTCAATTATATTTTATTTCCAACCATTCTACCAATTTTTTTTAACTCTCTCTCTCTCTCTCTCTCTCTCTCTCTCCTCTCTCTCTCTCTCTCTCTCTCTCTCTCTCTCTCTCTCTCTCTCTCTCTCTCTCTCTCTCTCTCTCTCTCTCACACACACACACCACACACATCCACCATCACCACACACACACACACACACATACATATATATATATACACACACACACATTTTCAAAAAAACATCGTTTTGTATGATTTATAAGTTTTACTCATGAGGACCAAACAATGTCCCCACAAGGATTTCAGATATTGCCATCTTTGTAGGACAATAATGTAGGGTTTACCTGAACCACACACACACAACACACACACACACACACACACACACACACACACACACACACACACACACACACACACACACACACACACACACACACACACACACACACACACACACACACACACACACACAGGTGAATGTCAGCTTCTTACCTGCGGTGACAGGGTTCTCTCTGCTCTCTGCATGATGCTGAACACACAGACACACACACACACACACACACACACACACACATCAAGGGTCCGTCAGGCAGTGTTGGTTTTGATGTTGGTGAGATTTTGTGCGGTGGGACACGTTGGCAGCAGACAGAAAGACGGGATGGGAAAAAAAGGACAATAAAAGACAAACAGGGAAAAAAGAAAAGCAGCATTAGTTAAAAATGACAAACACAATGTCACATAAGACACTGGCAACAAAATCAAACTGAACAGACACCAAGCAGAACACACACACACACACACACACACACACACACACACACACACACACACACACACACACACACACACACACACACACACACACACACACACGACAATGTGGATTAGCACAAATTATAGCTCTGGGATTCTAATTGGTCGGCACATCTGTCAATCACAGTAACACAAACACACTTGAGACAGTAATTGGCAAATGAAGCCGTTTTGAGGTCATTGGGTTATTGTTTGATTAATAAAGATTTCCGAGCTGCGCTGGATGGGTCTAATTGCATTAAACCTACAGAACCTGTTGATGTTAATGCCCTCATCATGAGCATGAACGACACCTCAGATCCTGAGCATTGCTGTTCATTTCCTTGCATAATCAAAAAGAACATATTTGGCATACAACTAACTAGTCTAATCATGTCCGTCTGTCTGAATTAACGATAAACCAGCCTACCTAATCTGTTAAATTTTTTTAGCTCTGTACAAATATAATTTAATAACAGTCAGAGCGGATTGAAAAGCTGAAGGATTTATGATGTTTGACCACTTATGACAGTATCAAAGCTGTTTCAGCATTACTGGGATTAAGGATATAAAACACAGAATCAATCCAAAAGCCTCTTTCACTTTGAATTGTGGGCAGTGTTGTTACTGTGAACAAAATCTAAAGCTAATTTGATCACTAATATAAGTAATAATAAATAAATAAATAAATAAACAACAACAACAACCAGGCAGCTAACTGAATAAATAAATTGAAGTTAAAGTAATAAAATTACTAAAACTGAAATATTTTAGTTAATTAAGTTAAAGCTAAATATATATATAAACGTCTTAAGATGTCAAAAAATGACTAAACTGAAAATATAAAAGCAAAGGCCAATTCAAAATATTAATAAATACTATAATAATATGTAATAATACTAAAACAACACTGATTGTATAATGTGCCCCAAAGTCTATAATTCAGCAATTGCAGTAGGTCATCTGGCTATTTAATGTAAACAGAATATATGAAAGCTATAATATACAACACACACACTGCACTACTATAGTAGAGTATCCCATTCTCCAGCTCAGCCAATGAGATCAACTGAAGCCATTCTTATCAAAACGTGTTTGTATCATGAATACCGGCATGTTTTCATTACACAGCCGGGAAAGCATCTGTTCGATAATCCTTAAACAACTTCGTGTCTGCTCCGCTTCCTCCTGCAAGAAGCTTCCAGCATCTGTGTGGATGTTATGGCCCATGTTAGTCTATTCTGCTTCCTGACGCACTCCCAGAATCCACTGTGATAAAACTGCCAACTTCCTGATGTTTCCGAAGGCCTCAAAAGTTCCCATAGTGATCATCACCTAACCAAACCATGACTATTTTCATTAGGCTAACTTCTAGATGACAAAGTGATGGGACATTTCTCATCAAAGGCCATCTTTTAATTTAATTGTATAACTTAATTTACACACAATCTTGTATGAAAATGTCAATTTCCCAAAAAATCTGGGATCTAAATTAAACATTTTAAGACGCATGTTGCTAGCATAGATGGTGACGATGCTTGAAAAACAACAGAGTCAACAGCAATATTGCTAAATATGGTTTATTAAAGATACTGCAATGTGATAAACATGGAGACAACGTTAGCCACAATTAGCTATAGCCTGTGGTCACTCACCAAGACACCTGACCAATTCTCCACCGATTCTCCTCACAACACAACTCTATCTCTCTCCTCTGTCCATTTACCCTTCCCCTTAACTCTCCCTGACCCCTCTCTCGCCTAGGTGGCTCATAATTATACGGCAATGGCCCATCGGAAGAGTTGACATGAACCCCTACTGCAACCTCTTCAATGTCTGACTCCATTGCGATGGATGAGATTTACCGGCCGTTGCGTCACATCTGAGCGTTTTTGACAGCGGAAGTAATTTTACTCACAATTTCTTTAAAAAACTTTTTAAATGCACATTTATGATTAATTTCTTCACGCAAATCGAGTTCCTACGCTATTTATCTACACGTCTATTCACAGGGATCTTCAACTTGAAAGATGGGCTAATAATATTATTATAATATTAAAAGATGCACTGATTTGGCAGTCATCTTGAACTTGCCACATGCATCAAGCAAAAGCGTTTCGGCTATCAATGCCACGATTCAAAGCCAGCCCTCTTTCATTTATTCAGTGAGCAAAAGTGTCCGATAATGAGACGGTTAGCAAGATAGTGCAAGTATTATTCAGCTGGTCATGTGATGTCGGCTCATTACCATGTGAATGAAACGTTTTTTTATGACTGGAGTCTTCCTCTCATGTGAGCGTACTGTACATTATTTTAAACCAATGTTTTGAACTGAACATTTATTTAGGAGTCAAACATTTATTACAAATTGCAGAGTGCACCTAAAAATGTACATACAACATACATTATGTTTTGTTTTTTTTGTTTTTACAGAAATTAATACTTTAATTTACCAAGGATGCATTAAATTGTTTAAAAGTGACAGTAAATATGTTAACTATAACATTAACTATAATGTTACAGAAGCTTTTGATTTCAAATAAATGCTCTTTAAAAAAAGAAAAACTAATCCTGATGAAAAATGTATCATGGTTTTCACACAAATATGAAGCAGCACAACTGTTTTCAACACTGATAATAATCATAAATGTTTCTTGAGCATCAAATCATCATATTATACTGATTTCTAAAGGATCATGTGACACTGAAGACTGGAGTAATGATGATAAAAATTCAGCTTTAATCACAGGAATACATTACATTTTAAAATGTATTCTAATATAAAAATGTCTTTAAAAAAATTATTTTTTACAAAATTACTGTTTACTTTTCACTATATTTTTGAATAAATAAAAATAATGAATAATAAATAAGAGACTTTAAATAAATAATAAAATTAAAGCGAGCACAATTTCTTTTTGAATGATAGTGTATGTACTCAGACTCAAAGTCAATACATTCTCAGATTGCAGAACAAGCTAAATGCTGATGTAATGCTGACGTTCTCAAGGTTCCTCCGGACACATATTTAGTTTCCCTGTGGTGCCGGTCTGATGCAAAATTATGGTAATGACACTCGATTCTGTCTGGACGAATGAATCAATGCAATTGCTCATCACCAGCACCACATGGAGTCTGTTTATTCCCTCTTCAGCACTAAATATGAGAGAAAAATCTACATAATTCTGCTAAATTAATTTACATATGGTCAAACAGAGCTGAACATATGATCAAATTAGGCAAGATGTACAATGAACATGCAAGGCCCAAACATGGTGCAAACATTCGAATAAAAGTCGAATGAATGAATGAATGAATCTCACACACACACACACACACACACACACACACACACACACACACACACACACACACACACACACACACACACACACACACACACACACACACACTTAATTGGATTAGCCTGTTCACATGCAAACCTATAACCTGGCAACACAGGTAAACCACGTTTACAATACTTTATAAAAGTAAAATATAGGCTATATATATTTCTCAGTAGTGACGTCAAATCGTAAACCATTCTTGTATCAGACTCATTTGTTATGTGAGATGTGATGATCAATAAATAAGCTGTATTGTGACTATACAATTTCTACTTCGGTTGCACATGATGAAAACATATTTTTATTGCTTGGGTCAAGAAAGAGTCAGAGTTTGCGATATATTTCCTCCTCCAGAACCACAATTGCTCAAGGTTTGTTTTCTGTAACATATCACACATGCGCACTTCAATAAACCAACAGAATTCTGGTTGAGTTATTAGTAGTGTGTTAATACTGGCGGTTATGGTAAGGGGCGGGACATTTCCCAAACACTGACCAATCACAACACACTGCTCCAGCCGACCAATCAGAGCACAGTGTGCTTTTCAGAAGGAGGGGCTTCATAGAGACAGGAACTAAACAGAGCGTTACTGACAGACTGGGAAGAGAGGAGCCGCAACAATTTGACATTAAAGCAACACCATAGCTGTGTCTGAAATCGCTCACTCGTTCACTCCTTCACTAATCCCTATATAGTGAATGGCAGTTGAGTGCACTATATCTGCAAGGAGTGAACGAAATGAAGTGAGTGAATTCGGACGCTGACGTTTACACTGTGCGTCGGAGAGTTAGAGCTGTCGCAGAAAAGGCTTCGTCACACGTACTGATAAAACTCATTTTATCTTACGTTACTTACTTTATAAAATAATATTAACAACGATAACAATCATAATGACTTTATTTTGTAATTATATATACCTTAGTGCCAGCTTTGTAGTTTCATCGACTGAAATTGTAACTCTCACGCTCACAGATGACGTGGTCCTTGAGCGCCCTCAGGCGACCGTTATTATATTCGAATGAATACGCTTCCTAACGACCATAACGGATATTTTTAAATCATCCACCAAATTATCATCTCTCCCTTTACAGTTTAACGAGTTAACAATGCCACAAATTATAAAAACACATAAGTAAAACACATTAAATTGTGTTAATGCCTAAATAATATATTTTAATAAAAAAAAAACGATATAAATATAATTTAATTTTACAATTCATCTATATAATATTGTCTCAATGTTTTAATATGTTATATTCAAGTAATGATTAATAGAAAAATAAAATTAGCAGGAATAAGAAAGCTGTAATGTAATCTCTGGTTTAAATTTTCTCTCTCAGTTCTCTCCGCATTGGATTGTGGGAAATAGTGCTTCAGCAAGTGTACATCGAATGTACACTCAAATTCAGAGAAGATTGTGAATGAAGAATGATGTCGTTCACTCAGAATTCGGACACCACTACAAAATGGCCGACACCCGATTTAGTGCACTATATAGTGGATAGGGAGCGATTTCAGACACAGCTCATGTAACTTTTCCTCTTCGGTCGCCCTACTGGTTGGAAACGAAATTGTCCATTGCCGCTGTCGTAAATGATTTAGCCTACCGTCGCACGCACGCTCGCTGTTTACCCAGCACCGGCTTTAGAATGAACGATGTCCACAGACAAGGTAGAGTATGTTACATGATTTCATGAAAGGATGATGTATTGCGACATCAGAAACGAAGAAAAACGAAATAATGACTATTGTAGCGCTTGACGTAAAGCAGTCGAATTTTGTAGTTCTTTTTGTGGTCGGGTTACTACCCGAACCCCGAAGTTACATAGTGCCAGTAAAAGCGATACAGACCCCGTCAGGCTATGGCAGAAGTGCCTTTGTTACGACTTGATGAACCACTGATAAGATTTTGGAAACATTATTTTAAGGTAAAAAATGTTACATAGTGTTGCTTTAAAGCATGAAAACCTATTCTAGCAGAGCCCAAAAATAAAATCAAGACTTTCATGTAAAAGTGCATAAAAACCTTACTCTGATAAATACATTTTTTTTACACGACCACACGCATTGTCTTATTATTAACCGTTATCAGGTTAAGAACGTGCTTAATGACTGTTTTTTTAACTAAAGGAGTATTTTGTAATTCAAGGTGCACAATGTGACTGACTAAGGAGTAATATTTCACAGATGCAGATTTTCTCACTGATTAATCTAAAGGTGATTTCGACACTCAGCTTAGCGGTCTTGTTTAAAGTTTAACTATGTTTCATGCCCCAGCTGCCAACATTTTGTGAAACCACCTTGATTTACAGTTCTGTAAATGACTGTTTAAGCATCTCCTGGAGGGATTTCATATGAGTCAAGCGGCCTGCGAAACAAAGACGACAGCTGATGTTTTAAACCCTCAGTGTCCGGGTGTTTTCCAGCAAATCCACAGGGAGATTAATGTGAAACACTCAAGAGCATTGGACGTCCGCTTGCATGCACAAACACACGTGGATTTCAGCAGCAGAATTCTAGGAAAGTAGGGCTGGGTATCGATTCAGATGTTCAAATTCGATTCAATTTCGATTCGCAAGCTCTAAATTTGATTCAAATTTCGATTCTCGGACCGATTTCGATTCTAAATTTGATTTCGATTCCCGATTCGACTTAATGAATATAGATTTAATACAAATCCTATATTTATAAAAAAGAACGGTGAACATAAGTTTACAAGTGGTTAATTAATAAAAAGAAATTAAGAGCCACAAACCTGTATATTAAACTATTTTTATTTTAGGTACATTAAAACCCAATTTCAAATGTATACAATGAATGAATAGACAGGATTTTGATGCAAGATGAAAAATTACCTTGATCAATCGGTATCAGGTTATTTTATGTTTAAGATAAAACTAACATAAAATCACAGCATTAGCTGTAGCATGGAGGCTTCAAGGCTATAAACAGTGAAGGAAGACTAATACTGGCTTTTGGGTGATAGATAAATAAATAAATATGGGAAAAAATCGATTTGTGGCCTTTGAGAATCGATTTTGAAATCGACCACATTTTAAAAAACGCTTAATCGAAAAATCACAAGTCAAAAGCCGAGTTTCCATTACCCTTCAAATTGCGCAAATTAAAATTGAGAATTGAAAATACGCCCAATGGAAACTCGTCAATTTATCACAAAAAAGTTTTTATGCTCGCATGATCTGCTTTTGATCTGGTTTACGAGACAGAATTCTTTATTAAATTCAAAAAAGACAAAAGAATTACAGGAATATTGGATTCAAAACCTCAAAGAAATGCCACAATCAAGACCTCGAAACACTCAGAAACACCTCATATGTGCCGCTCTCAATTATAAGGGTCTATCCTTGCCATTAATGCTTGGATAACACACATACGTGTGTCCTTCGATTAATAATAATGGCCAGTGCAGTGACTGGGATATACGTAAACCCATAGGCATAATAAATGTATGTTATTATGTCTGTGCGTAAACCTACCAACATCCATCGCCATGATTTTTGGAATGACTTATCTCGAGAGGAAACAATGACGTTTTAGTCGCATAACATCAGTTAATTAAAACGCCATCATTTCAAACGGCTACATTCAAGACTCGGTTAAAAACATATCTATTTAACATTTATTTTGTATAATGTGACTGTATGTATTCTATGTGACTGTAATGTGTGTGCAGGTGTGTAAATGTATTGTAAATAATGTAAAGCGATCTTGAGCTACGGAAAGGCGCTATATAAATAAAACTTCTTCATTTCGCAATAGCTTTTTGTCAACATTTAGAAGAAAAAAAAAAAAAAAAAAAAAAAAAAATCGCAAAAGTTTTGTGCAAATCTGTAATGGACACACGCCTACAGTCGACGGGTCGATACGTGATTCCTGTTGGATCAGCAGCGTCATGACCTTAACACCAAGTCACAAAACAACAAGAAAAAAACCCCCCCACAGAAGCATGGACAGCAAGGGCAGAAGATTGAAACACCTAGAAAGAGTCAGCGCTCATCCGGAGGCGGTATAGTCAGTCCTGAGGGCACAATTAAAGAGAAATAAAGCACTTTTAAAGCACTCTGACTCACAAAAGCTTTTAGGAATGAGCAAAACTTTTTCAGTCGTTCAGGCAAACCACCGACTAGATGATTTTAATATATGTATTGCACATACTTTTTGGTCTTCTGAAAGTCATGGATAATTAGGCTGTTAGCATGAGACGTGCATTCAAAAATAGCATTACTGAATACTTGAAACTGGACTCAATCTTAAACGCAAAATGATTGCGACGGGACAAAAATTGCAGAAAATCCGACATAAATTTAACCCATTTAATTCCAGATAGAGGGGATTACACTCATTGTTAACAAGACTGTCACACAATCAAAGCCTATTGGTCTAAAGATGTGGTTGAATTGAGTCGCATATTTGGTTTGGTCTTTAAGTTAACCCATTAGCATTACTACTAGACCTAAATACATATAAAGACGGCTTTTTAACATGTTAACATTTCCTTCCAGAACATTTTTAGTCCATCTTTCTGTATATTCTCCACTGTTTCTGTTGATCCAACTGTATTATTCTTTCTGAATAATTATTATATTTTAAGAGATTACATTTCTGAGTTGTTGTGCAAGGAAAAACATAGCAAACTAAGTGTACAATGATATTTATATGGCTGGGCAGGAGACTTGGTTAAATGGGTGTAAGTGGTATACGATAATAGCTAGAACTCACTTTTGCTGAAACCTGCCTTTCAACAAATCATGTTACACAACTTGGCAAATGGTAATGTATTTCACTTAATTAATATTCATGAGTTGCTGATCTTTATTCATGCTCCTGCTTGCTTGCTTATAAATGCATTTCCTGTTCGTTAGATGAGTAATAATCCAGTAATCGTGTAAACAAACTGAGGGATGCACTAAAATTATTGTCTACACTACAGCCATTGACAGCATTATATAAATGCTGAAAATATTTCTTCAAAGAATTTGGTGTTTATTTTTAGACTCTTTCACAGTCAAAAACTCAGCTATTACATAAGCAAATAAGTCTTTTGTTAACAATCACCGAGATGCTTTCAAACGCTTCTCATTGGCTGGTAATGCAGTCCCTCCAGAAAAACACGATTATGCGATCGCATAATTCAATGCATAATAATCTAAAGTCCGCATATTTTTTCAAATACGCCACACTTTCGCCACATAAATTGCCGATTTCTGCGCAAAATATGCTAGGCTTGCATGATTTTATAATCCCCGCATTTTTGTTGCCAAAAAGTCACATATATCTTAGCAGAAAGTTGAAAAATGTTGGGTTTGCTTCACACAAGAGCAGCCATTTTCCCCGGTTGCCATGGGAACGTTATGAAGTGACGTAATTACGCGATGTGAACATCATCGAAAAGCTGTAAATAGGAAATCTGTATTTGGCATCTTTTATTTTTATTTTTTTTACTAATTTATTTTTATTTAATCATCTTTGGAGTTTATGTTGCTTATGCCAGTTTTTTTCTGTAATGTTATTTACATGTTCTAAAAAAAAAAAAAAAGAAAAAAAAAAAAAAAAAAACCTGGAAAAAAAAAGGTGTAAATAGGAAGCACACATTTTTTTTTTTTTTTTTTATTACAGCAGTTGTAGCATATTCCTTTTGTAAAGCTACAGAACTTGTTTGACTCATCTATGTTTTGTAAGTTTGATGTGTTTATTAAGATCTGAAATAAAACAAGATGAACTGAAATATTCCAGCACTTTCTGTGATGTAGTGCTTGCTTATCATAGGAAGTAATAAGAAATGACTAAATTAAATTAAGGTAGTAGCCTAGTGAGAACAGGGTGTTGGGGAATCACTTTTCTTTCTCTTTTTCAGTTCCCGCAATTTAAAACACAAAAATTTGCATGAACATCCCACATATTCCATCCATTTTTTAAGAAAACGTGCGCATAATCAAGGATTTTTGCCCGCAACAATCACAAAAAAACTCCTTTTCTGGAAGGACTGGTAATGGGTTGGGATCCCTGTGAGGTGTTTTGGTCCAGGGATGGATCCTATTAGCTCCAAATCTCCTTTAAATTGTGTTCTGAACTTCTGTTAGAGAGAACATTGCGGAGACAGCAGTGTGTGGTAATGTCACTAAAGCACTTTCCATCTACTTCAGGGGAGTGAAAATGTCAATGGCAAACGCTTCTGATCGGCTAATGCTGTCTGTCAGCTGGTGAGAGAGGAGTCAGCAAACACTTGCTAATGACAGACGTTTAACATCACACGCAGCTGACGTGGATGAGCTTGAGCTGACAACCGCAGAAGATGAGATGCCAAGGAAGAGGAGTGGAAGAAAGGTGTAGTTTTACTGGCAAAGAAACAGAGCAATAAAAACAAACCGGAGCCAGCAGGACAAATACTGATGGAAAATAAACAAATTCTGTTTTGCATTTAAAATGACCTGAGAGTGAGAGCAATCTAGAAATGACACACACTCTCAAATAAATGAAATAATGAATAATATCTAGTAAAGATTAAAACATTTAGAAACATGTATATGTATATAACATTTAAAAAATGTAATTAAAAAAATACATCCTTTCTAAAAAATAATGCATAAATTTGAGAATTCATAGTCTGAATTCTCAAATATATATTTAAATATTTGATAAATGAAATGTCATTGTTTTAAATATGAGAATATATACATATTTTAAATAGAAGTATAAAGATATGATATTATTATAAATATTAAGATTTAATCATTCAGTTTTTTGTATATTTAAGAATTCAATATTTAAGAAATTTAATTTGTGTAATAACTTTTAATACGTTTGAGAATTATATTTAAAATATTTTTTTTTTAAAGGGGAACAAATTATATGTTAGATTGTAGTGAAAGGTAAATCAAAATTTTTTATTTATTCATCATGTCATCAAGGCAAACACCATTTAAAAAAACATTTTCTACAGAAAATGTACAAATCTAGTTTTTTATTGTTTTCTTAACACAGGCTGTGAGACTGGGTCATGAGACGGGATTTTCCATACAGATATTGTCCTGATACGGACACATACACACACATTCCCAGAAGCCTGCTTTCTGAACAGTACGGTCATGCTTTGGCCAAACCATCCGCAGACAAACCACTCGCACAGATTACCCAACAGCTGTCTCGTGTCCAGCACACACACACACATACACACACACACAATGCAAATGCTGTTACTACAGTAAAAATCCAGCATCTAAAGTTGCAACATTACCAGAGCCCACAGATGACCAGAGTTCAGTAACTGTTCAGAAAGAAAAATAATAACCACACAACAGTCCCATCTGCACGTCTACAGCCCAACAAGATCATTCAAGATCCTATAAGACACAGAGCACTCATATATCAGTGCAAAACACAGAGCGCCGTCTACACCACCCAGCGCTCATCATCATCATCATCACCCGTCTGGATGTATTATGAGAGTAACAGAGAGAAACGAGCCCTGTCCTACCGTTAGCAAGCCAGAGCCGTCTGTGATCATACAAACACACACTGTGCGTGCGGGACAACACAACTCGCTCTCTCGCTCGCGCAGTACTGATCTACTCTTTCACACACTCCTTCATCTCAGATGCTGCTCCTCCCTGTTTCTCTTCCCTCTCTGTTGATCATTAAACGATCGTCTGTTTGCTCAGTGTTTCTCACGACTGGACAGTCAGTGAACTGGACACAATGAAAACTTAACAGACAACAATCACTTAAACACACACACACACACACACACACACACACACACACACACACACACACAACACACACACACACACACACACACAACACACACGGTTCTCTGATGTTTACATGACATACTGGTAAAAAACAAAAGTATTCTTTTTAGGAAGCGTTTTATTTTGATTATGATTAAATTAATTATTAGTTACTGTACGAGACTGTCTGTAAAACACCAAACAAACTAAATAAAACCTGCATTTATAGAAAATAAAAAACATTAATAACTTATAATTTCAGTAAGGTCAGTAAGTTAATACTTTAATTCTGCATGGATGCATTAAATTGATCAAAAAGTGACAGTAAAGAAATTTTTTAATGTTACAAATTTCTATCTAAAAAAAATGATGTTCTTTTGAACTTACTATTAGTATTAATAATAATAAAAAATCCTAATCAAATCATGTGTCAATGTTTCCACAAAGATATGAAGCAGCACAACTGTCTCCAACACTGATAATAATCATAAATGTTTCTTGAGCAGCAAATCTGCATATTAGAATGATTTCTGAAGGATCATGTGACACTAAAGACTGGAGTAATGATGATGAAAATTCAGCTTTGATCACAGGAATAATTTATATTGTATTATTGTATTTTTTTTTACTGTATTTTTAATTAAATAAATGCAGCTTTGGTGAGAAAATGTATAAAAAATAAAGATCTAAAGCTTGAGAACAGTAGTGCATGAATGGTTTATTTATACACTACAGTTGACATGATACACAAAGTAGACCGAAAACAACTTATTTGTTGCTTAGACACGGTTAGACGGCATTCAAACTTTACCAAAAAGCTTCTTATATTTATAAACCACCTTTAAGTTGACATCTGGATAATTGCACCAACCCATCATGACTCAATTCCATTTTCCATGATCTGACTATTAATAATTCATCATTCATTCATTCATACATCCATTTGAAAAGCTATAAACCGCTTCTTGAAGCCATTACAGAAAATACACATTATAAAACTCACTTCACAATGTGATTATAAGACTATGGCTTCACTTTATAAAATAATCAGTAAAAAGAGGCTCATTAGTAAAATAATATGAAGATATTGACAAACTATAAATAGCGGAAGTGTCAGAGCAAATATGATGTTCTCTGAAGATCCTAAACTTCAGTAGAAGTAATTACTCGCAATATGCTAATAAAAACCAATTAATTCACATAAAAATGAGGCTATCTAAGAGCGTTTCCAGCAGGTCACGATGAGCAAACATTTCATTTTCTCTGAATTTCTAAACATTTCCACTTGTTTTTGTGCGTCTGTATTTAGTCGAAACATCCCGTTCATGGCCTCATACGGCTGACATCTACTCTCAGATACGAGATACGAGTGTGTGTGTCATCTACCAAACACAGGAAACTAGTGGCAGAGGTTTCCTGCCAAACACAGAGTCGTTGTCTTCCTCCATCTGATGTAAAATTATCACCAGCGTCATCCTGCGTTTCCTTATCAGTGCGCATATATAAACACATCAGACGAGGTCACGGGGTCAGTCTGAAGACTATTTCAAATGGTCATCACAGCTCAAACTTCATTAAAATGTTTGATTGTTTCACATACTTTTGAATGTCAACAAACATATAATGTAAATTAAAGGTACAATATAGGGATGCACCGAAATGAAAATTCTTGGCCGAAGCCGAAGCCGAATAATAATGAAACGCTTGGCCGAAGGCCGAATACCGAATACCGAACGCGGTATTTCACATTTTTTTCCATTTATTTTGCCAATTTTTTCACCATTGCATTTAATTAAATAGTAAAAATATGCTTTTTTACTATTTTGTCTTGAGAAAAACATCAAATTCCAAAAATACAATTTGTTTAACACTGAATTTTTTTTTAACATTCCAGCAGATATTATTTAAACAAAGCACAATATAACTTAAAATAAATAAATTAGTAAAATAAAAACTATATTTTTATTTGGCCATCTTTGAAGCCCCCCCTTCTTGAATAGCCTATGTTAGGCCTATAACTGACTGCTGAAAGAATATAACTAAAAAAGTGCATTGAAAAGTGCAAAAGTGGATGAACCCACAACAAATGAATAACTGTCCTAGACATAAGCCTACTTTTGCGGTTTACTTAAACTTTATCGTGGGCGTTGACAGGTTTGCATGGATTGCTGGATCACTTGGGTTTCAATATAGCGCGCGCTCTCCGTGGCGATTAGCAGATAAGGAGTTGCCATGAGAACGACTCTTTTCATCTCTCTCTTTTCATACAGATTACATAAACAGAGAATATGTGTTTTCGTTTTGAATTAGATCGTTTAAAAGTAGACAATTAAATGATTATAAAGATATATGCCTTTGCCTGTGTGACTAGTATTGTATTGGCTGAGTTTTTTAGAGACGTGCTCCAGAAAAAAAAGTTAACGGAGACAGAGGCAGAAAGCACACCCTGTTTATTTTCTTTATTTTACAAAAGCACAGTTTTGTTTCGATTGTAAGTGGACACAAGTAGTCATTTAAGAGTTTATTTTTTCATATTTCTTAAGTCTGCATTTAAGTGACCATAAATGACGGAGTATTTAAGTCTATTTTGCTGCTATGTGAAAAAAATCCAGCAAAACGCGGCGGCGCGTTTGTCAACTAGAGGGTTAAAAGACGCTTTAGTGCTGCAAGTAACAACGTCTGCCACAGACGCATCAGATGAGCTTCTCTTTTGTCTTCTCCTCAAAGGGGGCATGTTGGCTGCATTTATAAAGCGCGTGCCTCTCACTCTACGCTGGTTACTATTTGATCGCGTCATCAAAAACGTCATTGTTCGGTCAAATTTATTCGGCTTTTTTACTTGTTCGGCCGAACACCGAAAGTGCTTTTTTTGCTATTTTCGGCCGAATAATTTCGGTTGCCGAACATTCGGTGCATCCCTAGTACAATATGTAGGAATTTTGCAGTAATATATCCAGAAACCACTAGGCCAATGTATATTTTGTTTAGTTGATTACTTACAATATCCCAAATGTTTCCAACTATTTGTAAATCGTGAAAAAATTGCTATTTTAACCAAGGAAACAGGGCGTGTGAGCAGCGGTGAGGATGACATCATATCCACGTTACCCTCGTTTTCCACCCTAGTAACCATGGCGACAGAAGTTGACGACTGGGTTATGCCGTTATGCCTAGCAGGACGCTCACGCTGTTGTTGTTTTGTTCAAACATTATGGACCATGACAAGCAGACTTTGAGACTAAAACGAAGATCAACATGTTTCGAGATGCCGAGAGCTCCACATCCACGACTAACTTCCACTCGACAGAGATGCGAGTGTTGCATGTTACTTTATTAGACAGTGAGCAAAATGTACATAAAACTTATCAATGTTAGTTAGTTCAACATAATGAAATGTCATAATATGATCTGTATGTTATTCTAATGTTGATCTAGCTTACTTAGTCTCATACAGCCAACAAACAACCCAACTAACAGCATTCAACACACTCAAATGCGTTTAGTGTGATAGTGTAACTGTTAGAGCGAGTGAAACAGCGCTGCGTCACCTCAAGTTTAACTCCTCTAATAAACTGACCTGTGTGAGTATTAATTCAGCACTTGTGTGTAGTTCGGTGGAATGAAATGTCCTTTTTCCTTTATAAAAGCGGGACTGGCGTTGCGTGTGGCGCTGGTGTACGTCTAGTAATCGCTCCTGCTTCACCACAGTCATGTTAAAAACATCATCACTGTATTCACTCATCCATAAAAGATCCACCAGCTTGACGACAAGATCCATAATTACGCTTAATATACGTCATCAATATACGCCTTTGTTATTGTAAGAGGTTAGCGACCCCTGGTGGCAAAAAATCCTGCATATTGTACCTTTAAATAAAACTAGGGATGTCCCGATCAGATTTTTTTGCCCTCGAGTCCGAGTCAATTGATTTTGAGTATCTACCGATACCGAGTCCCGAAGAGCGAAAAAACAGAAGAGCGAAAAAACAGATCCAGGATGTTCCTTATTTGTTATTTAATTCACCTTATTTTAACATTCAAAAACTCTGTTAACAAACAGAGCACTTCTGTGAGGTAGCTTGAACAATCAAGTAATAAATAACATAAATTATTCACTTTTGGACTTTAGTGCAACAGTAAATCTAAAAAAAAAATTCTAATATAAAAACAAATAGCACCTCAACTTCAAAATACCCGGCAGGCATGTAAACAAATAAAAAAATAAGTGTATAAAAAAAAATATTAGAATATATATATCCGAGTCCTGATCGGGAGGTGACGTCCGATTCCGATCGAGTCTGAAACCACGTGATCGGGCCCGATTTCCGATCACTTGATCGGATCGGGACATCCCTAAATAAAACCCTGAATATTTTTGGTAAAGAAGTAATGTTCATAAAGTCAAATGTAAACAGACCAGGTTGTGAATATAGGAAGAAGTCAAAAAAATAATAACACTGAAACATAAAAACTAAGCTCCAGTGCATCTTGGGATAGAGCTCAGACCGAAAGTATGACAAACGATCCTGTAAATAAGGTCTGGCTCTCGGGTCAAGGTTTACTGATTTTTCCAGCAGATGTCATAAAGTAGCTGTAATTTTACATCCCTCCAAACTTTACAGCTCATCGTGTCTCTCTCTGTTCAGATGATTCAGGCAGGAAGGGTGTGAGATTTATAACTCAAAGCACTGAGTAATAACGGCAGTCGATTCTTCTTTTCAAACCAATTTAGACGTCGTGGCTGATCAACCGCTGTTGCATTGTGTGCCCATTAACAGCGAAGAAGAGACTCAAGGACTGGAATGACAATAAAACTGAAAGAGAAGTGTTGAAACACTGTAAAAAACAAAAAAATCTGATATATTCTCAGATTAAGGGTGAATCTCACAAAAACAAAAGTCCAAGTTATTTTTCACCCCCAAAAAATAAAAGTATTTTTTTCTTTGTTTTGTTGAAATTATAACTCTAAAATCTAAAAGAAAATGAAGCCTATTTCTCAGATCATTAGCATTTTTGCATTGTACTATTATTATATTATTATTAAATACATTATTAAGTCTAGTTAACATAATGTGCAAAAAATTACTGCAATATTATATTATATTATATTAAAAGAAAGGTACAATTGAAAGTATATTATGGTAATTATTTTTAAATGTATCTGGACAGAATTTTTTTTATTATTATTATTAATTATATTATTATTACAGTAGAAATATGATGCATGTCATTTCATTCACATTTCATTTAAAAAAAATTCTTTGTACAAAACAGATTATTAATTTATAGTAATAATACTATTAATAATTATAATATTTTTTGTGAGTTTTAGCCATAACCAAAACTACAGTGTATTCTTCGTACAGATGTATGATGGGTTGTTGAGACACTTAAGAAGCCAACGCACTGTAATTAATTAGCTAATACCTCGATGTTAATGCTTCTGTGAATGAATGAATGAATGAATGAATGAATGAATGAATGAAGTGCAAATGCAATGACAACCCATTTACAGGGAACTAAAAGCCAAAATTGTCTAACACACAGTGACTTCCTTCTCTGCCGCTTCAGAGAGCTGAAGATCTGATCTCAAAGTGGACACTAAACCTTTATGTATTTTCTGACATGTGTGAAACAAATAGAGCCGGATGAATATAAACCACACTTTACTGACATTAACAATTAACAAACAAACCCCTTACAGCTCTTGTTCCTGTAAACGGCTTTAATGCCTCATGAATAAAGTAAATACACAACACCTACACATCTCCTCCTCAACAGACATTTATTTGGGTTAATGAAAGTGACAGAAAGCACTTCTGTGTATGTGGCTCACAGGTGCATGCTGGGTAACACCTGAGACTTGTGTGTCAAATGATTCACTGGTAGTTTGCGCACTAGCAAAACGACCAGAAATGCAATACAAACACAAATGCTCAATAGTGAACATTTAATGTGCTTCTCATTTTTTTCTGGACACATGCATTGTGACAATTTTTATTACTAATATTTTTTATATTTTATAAAATTATTTTTATTTTATATTTTTAATTTTGAAATATTATTATTTTTGCAATGCCATTTTTTTTGTCAAGCATTTTATATTTTCTCTAAAGTGTTTCTCTTTGTTTCTCTCTGAAGTATTTTTTGTACTGAAACTGAAAAAAATCTTTGAAAATTAATTAGCTTACATTAAAGGCAGTGCAACATATTCTACCATAAAATGTTTCTCTTAATTTTTTAAAAAAATAATAATAAAATAATATATATATAAAAATTGCGATATAATCATTATATGTAAAGACAAATAATTCAATAGTATGAAAAAAGGGCTTAAAATGTCTTAATCATCATGAAATCAATCTCTCGATGCATAAAAAACAGGATTATACATGTTATCAAATATATTATTTTGGGGCAGTTAGAAGTATCCCAGCATGCATTAGTTATTTGTACTATTCATTATTCACAGGCTTGCTCTCAAACACTGACAGCTGAGGTGTATTTCTGTCTTTTGTAGTCGCTAATGGGAGAGAAAGTGTGGTGATTTTAAGTCTCTGGCATCGGCAGTGTTAGCTTTGTTCTTGTCATTGTGAAGGCCGATACATGCTTGTGTGAGCTCTAATGGCTCATTATATTCACACTCACCTGAGCTCTCTCAGGATCACCCTGAGACTCGGCACAAGACTCCATGTTTCTCCAGAGAGCGCCGGTCAACGCTGATCACAGATCTGCATGTCTGCGGAGACACAAACAGATTCACTTCACACTCAGACAATGACATTACGGTGCATGTTTATGATAGCCAGGCTAGCCAAGCCGCTTAATCATAATTAAAGGAATAGTTCAGCCAAAAATGACAATTATTATTAAAGAATCGCATACTTGCACTGCGTACGAAATCGAATACTTCCCTGCTATTTAGTATGTGAAAAACAGTATGCCAACAGAGGAATACATAGTACAAATACTAGGGGTGGGAATTGGCAAAAATGTGACGATTCGATAGTATTGCAATATTTGGGCCACGATTCAATATTATTGCGATTCTTAACATATTGCGATACAGCAAGTATTGCGATTCAATTCTGCGATATTGCGATTCATGTCCCCCATATTATTCAAAGGCATTACAAAAAATGAGGAAAATAAGACCAGTGTTTCCCCTACCATTGTTTTGGGGGGCGGCCCGCCCCCTCAAAACTGCCCCCCGCCCCCCCTGAATGAAAAATTCCCCGAGAAAAAAAAAAAAAACTGGACGCAAGAGCTCCATGTAGTAACTTTAGCGGCTATGCTTTTCGCGATAGAGCAGTTTAGTACACTTGAAATCAAATCACGATAGACTAGTGTGTGAATATTAAACGGCTAAAATACTATTTAAATATGAATCACTGTGTGAATGAATGAACTGCAGAAGACGCGCAGTTTCATTTCACACACACACACACACACACACACACACACACACACACACACACACACACACGCTCGAGCTGGTGCAGACGACGCGCAGTTTCATTTCACACACACATAGACACACGCACGCGTGACGATCGACCTGTTGTTTTCATAGACAGTAAAAGGTTGTTTTTGCCTATATAAGGACACAAATGCATGAACTTCCTCTCCAGACTCTAGATCCGCTCTTAAAGTAACTCCGTGAGCATTTAACCGCTTCATTTGAGAAATCTATCGTCATGTCATAAACAGAAACTCAAAGGTCTTCACGGCAACCCGTCAAAATAAAAGTTCGGTTTAACTTGACAGAAATATATTACTGTTGTACAGTAGAATTTAGATGCATCTCAATGTAATAATAATACTAACACTAATACAAATAAATTATGATCTCAACTTTATTTTTAAAGGAATAATAAATTTTTCTTCCATGTTTTAATTTAACAGTAAAGCTCATTGTGCAGCACGTTGTTTGACAAAAAAAGTTTGTTCAATTTCATATGATTAAAAGAAATGTAATTAATGTTTTGTCTTCATTTGGTTACCAGAAAAAACAACAGAATTTGTGTGGGAAAAAAAAACATTTAATAGATTTAAAAAAAAAAAAGATTGTATAAGTTTAATAATTGTTTATAATAAAAGTTTTATGATTTCAATTAATTAGACATGATTTTTGATTACATAAAAATGTACACCAAGTATCCGTAACACGCCCGCTCCGCGACACTAGTTTCGGGGGATCGACCCCCCCCCCCCCCCCCCCCCTGAAAAAAATCCTAGGGGAAACACTGAAGACTGCTCAACTCACTTCAAATGTCACATTTAATTCTGTAACATTATCTTCTACACATTAAACATTATCTTCTACACATTAACTGAAGTGCAAAAACTTAGGAAGGTATAGTGCAAAAACTTTGTCCTTGAACATTCAGGACCTTATTACAGGACAAGACGTAATTATTCTCTGAATTGAAGACCTCTCACATGAACGGTGAGCTCCCAGCACATAACTTAAAATTATTTAAATACAATAGAGAAACATAAAGCAGACACAATAGAGTAACATAAACCTGAGAATAATCATAAAACCGAAATTTACCTACGACAACAATGATGGATGTAATACGCAAACGTAAATGATCAGAGTAAACATATGGAGAAAACCTGAAAGTAAAACAGATAATTTTATAATTAAATATTGCACTACTTTGCGCTACTGTATCGATATAATTGCGTGCGCAAAATATTGCGATACTGAACGCTGAATCGATTTTTCCCCACCACTAACAAATACACAATAGGTGAAAAGTATCTGGATGACCTTATACTTCCGTCGATATCCCATGATGACACGGGAAAGGGTTTTCTGAATGGCAATGAAGCAACAGTGGCAGATGCAGTACGTCTGAATTTACACACATTCATACTATATAGAAGTAGAACATTTTTTTTAACGATCACAAGTAAGTTTCAAACCAAATGTAGCACCTAATATCCAGTATGTGATTTTAGAAGCAGTGTTAGAGAGGAAAAGACCATCAGACTGGCATTTAAAGCAACCAACCACAATTTGTTTAGCAAAATTTTAATAATAATAATAATAAACATTTATTTTATATAGCGCCTTTAAAAGTTGCTTTCTCAAAGCGCTTTACAGGCAAACATAATAACAGAGAAAACTACACACTTTAAATACAAAATAAACAAGTCAAATGAATAATCAAGTAAAAGAAATCCTAAAATAAAATGATTCTCTCACATATTTGCTAGTCTGTAGACAATTACAGACCATTTCTTAAAAGTTACGATTACTTTACCAGGACATTTCATGAGAATAACGGCTCTTATTTGAAGCTGAAACATCGATGGCACTCAAGTAGGTCCTTCACATCATCTTCTGTCCTCTTTATCTCGGCTACAACGCCATCCGTCAAGCGGCCCACACAGAGAGAAGCGTCCTCAGGTGCCACACACACCCGATTCAACGCATGGCCTGTCAACTGCTCAGACCAAACTTTCACAAGCGGAAACTTTTGATCTATAATTAGCAAAGTAGGTCATGAAGGGGAAAAAACCATGGAGAGAAAGCAGAGGCGTCCAGGAGGCCTTGTAGACTGTGAAATTGTAACAGTGTGACGTGATACGGCTCAATTTACACCCTTAAACTGACCTGACGTCCTTTACTTTTTATTGTGCGCATATACTAGCGGTCAAAACATTAGAATAAATAAGATATTTTGATGTTTTGAAAGAAGTCTCTTATGCTCACCAAGGCCACGTTTATATAATCAAAAACAAATACGGTCGAAATACGGTTAACACAAAAATATAGCAACATAACTTTGACAATAAAGGACATTATTCATAACTAGGCACCAATAATAATTAATTATAACTGAGCAGCAAATCTGCATTTTAGAGTGATTTCTGAAGAATCATGTGACACTGAAGACTGGAATAATGATGCTGAAAATTCAGCTTAAATCAGGAATAAATTCAGGAAATAAATTACATTTTAATAGGTATAAAAATAAAAATAAACAGTTCTTTTCATTTATAATAATATTGCGCAATTTTCTTTTCATTTTCATTTTTGATCAAATAAATGCAGCAAACAAAACACAAAAAAATCTGAAATATTTCAAACTTTTCACCAGTTTGTCAAGTCTTCCCCATTTCCGTCTCAGGCAAAGATGTAAACTTGTTTGAGTGTCACAGCTTACTGACTAGTCAACACAATGTGTGTGTGACTTCTAGAGAGACCTTGTCAAATTAACACTCTCCAGCGGGACGCAAAACCACAACCAGAAAGTGGTTGACAACTGTTCTTCTGAACATGAATCTGAATAACACAACTACTGGGAAATATCCAGAGCCTGTGGCTGAAACACATCGGCTGGAGATCCACACCCACCCACACCCACACACCCACACACCCACACACACACACACACACACACACACACACACACACACACACACACACACACACACACACACACACACACACACACACACACACACACACACACACACACACACACACACACACACACACACACACACACACACACACACACACAACACCAGACCAAAGGGAATAGAAACAGTTGCAGGCTCGACTTCAAAGGAAACTTCAATGCGTTCAGTGAAACACAAAGCCGGTGCAGGTGAAAGGCTGTGGAGGGACGCGCTGGTCTGAGAACAGTGACTGAAGTCCAGCTACAAGAAGCAGAGAGGAATATTTAGCTCTCCAAACACCCCTCTGTTTATCTGACACCTATTCTGGCCTTTTAGCATGCTAATATCAGTCACCGAAAGCACAAACCTCACAATTTTCTTATGCATAGGTCGGGAAATATCGAAAAAATTCAATATTGAATACATGCATTTGCTCTGAAATGGCACAAATACATAAATAAAGGAACACATATTGATCAAACAATCACTGTAGTAAATTCGCTTCAAAATGTTAAATTGTAAAATACAATAAAATGTAGTTGTTAAATTAATCAAGACATGTTTTGCACAACGTTTTTCAAGAATTGACTAAGGAAGAATATATTTTTTTTTTAATTTAAATGCACCAATAATAATGCACAATGTCACCATGAGATCAAAACTGATTCCCTTAATATGAATCAAACCTCCCAAATCATATATTACAGAAACTATTAAAATATCTTGTCTACACACTCTCAAGTCATATCACATTAAAATTGAGTGCTGTTGTTTGACCTTAAAAAGCAGTCTGAAACACCAAGTGGACAAAGAATAAAGTCCCCGAAGGCTGTTTCTTCTTATTGATCCCTCAATGCAATTTTACAAGGACATTTATTCTTTATTTGAGTTATTGATGGACTGTCAGGGTGTAGAAACAGTGGCGTATGACAAGAACTAGCGGGTTTAGGTCAGTGTTTACCATCAACTCTGAAGAGTTTGTATGTTTTCCTCATCAAACACACCCGAATCAACTTGTTAGTAAAGGCTCCGGTCCGTGTACGTTGCGTTCATTCGTTTTTCGATTTAATATTGAAAGTAGAAAAATGAGAAAACGGCTCATTTATTCATTTTTTTTAATTTTTTTTTTTAAATTAAAAAACGAGAATTTGGCTTGATTTTATATATTTTTTGTTCAGGGATAGAACATAGATAAATGGATTGAATATTCGATTTCCATGTGTGGGCGTGCATGAAACGCCCCTTTCCGCTGATTGGTCAACCAAAGATCAACGCTTTCAGTTCTTCCACAGTTTAACAGTTTCCACAGAATAACAGTCCTCCGCTGCTGGACGGATTCTTTGACACAAATCGCGTTGGGCAGGGACTAGAAAGGGTTTTCTTCTCTACGTGCCAAAGAAATACTCGGCTGACTCACTCGAACTCGATTCTTTGAACAAATCGGTTGAGTGAATGATTCAATGTCCCATATACAGCCAATTGGTTCATGAATGAATCAGCGTTTTAAACGAATCGGTTGAATGAATGACTCACTGACTGACTATTAAAGCTCCAGTCGGCAAGTCTGGCAGATTGAGTGGACTTAAGGCCATTGCACACTGAGTCCGAAATTCGCATCCGAAATTTTCGCACGTTAAAAAAAAAAAATCGACCTCACGTTATGTCAATCACGCTTGCACACTGCCTCCGAAACTTTCGTCCGTCAAAAAAAAAATTCGGATCAGGTTCGATTTTCTGCGTTTTTCGCATCCACAGCCAGCATTTTGAGAGGTTTTTTGACTATTCAGACCCACCGTACAAGCGAACGACACAACCCAGAATGGCATCTGACAAGTTGATACACTTCGTCTCGCAGCACAAAGTAGCCTACTGTATGATAAACAAACCATACAGCTGTTCTGTATGCCCAGCGTTTCTGCCGGCCGTGTGTGTGTGTGTGTGTGTGTGTGTGTCTTTTTTGGTGGTCTTCTTTTTAATATGTGGCTCCAGTATCGCTAGCAAAGCATCAAACTGTTCCTTGACATTATTTCTGAGGTAAATTTTGAATCGCTCGGGATAATTGCGCAACTCCTTGATGAGCTGAAACTCCTTCCTCTCGGCACAAGATTGGATGGACCCTCTTTTTCTTCTTTTTCTCTTTTAAAGAAGAGAGAGGGCAACAAAATCATCCTCACTGCTTGACGAATCCATTTTGTATTTTTTGCGTTTTTTTCCACAAAGGTTTAATAAATACGCATCGGACTCAGTGTGCAAGGTTTCTGTGCGTGACGAATTTTTAGGCTAATGAACACGAAAAAACGCATACGAAAAAATCGGACTCAGTGTGCAAGGGCCTTTAGGCAAAATTTTGAATGTTTACAACTCTCATGCCCCTCCCCCACTATCAACGGATACCCTCCCACCGACTCACTGAGTTCATGCTCGTCGTCAGTGCGTGTGCACCAGGTTTTCTGTGAACGCGGCCGTCTCATCAGCATCCATCAACACCATGGAGTATTTGGAGGTATGCTGCCTTGGCTAATCTACCGATAGATTGCATTTGCTAACGTCATTTATACTCTAAATGAGCTTACTTGATCTGTTAGTGTTTTGAAAGCGAGATACATCCGCCATCACTCTTCGTTACTGCGCGAACTTCAGGCGTGTGCATGTGATTGTAACGTGCGCGAGTAGTGGCTTATGCCCGATTTGTGATTGACAGTCAGATCTCACACCCCCCTGCGCTGATTGGACCCGATGAACCGGGAGCTGTGGATTTTTGCAAAACAAATAACACGCTCCAGGTGGAGTTAGAAACTCAGGTTTTTTTCTAAAACCACTTTATTTATGTTGTTCTGTCGGATTATAGTGTCGAATTCACTGAATATGATCAAAAAAATTTTGCCGACGGCAGCTTTAAGACAGACACCTACTGGGGGTCTTACTCTTTTATAATCCAAGTATTGTTTCATTTTGTCATTAATTTCATATTTAAAAGGCTATTCAAAATATTATATTTAAAACGTTAATATCATAATACTATGTAATTGTAATTACTGTGTAAATCCTCTGAGCAGCATTAAACAGTTAATAGTAGGCTAATAGGTCTACATGCCAGTTCAGAATTCAGATGCAGCTTCTTTGGTTGATACTGTAAAAAAAAAAGATACTAATTTAATTTGATTGGTAACAGCTTATTGTCTTATTGTTCTAATTGAATTTGTCGATTAAATTTCCTATTTTTTTTTATAAAAGATGACCAATAGCCTATATTAAAAAATATTAGAATAATTGCCCTTGCAAAGGTAAACATGATTATAAGCTATGAAAGCTACAAGCTATGAAAAACAAACAAACAACAACAAAAAAAAAACGAATAGAATAACAACCAAAATAGATGCGCACTAAATTGACACTAAATAATGCAATTTATATATTTTCATATCTATCATATTTCAGCTTCATCCCTTGACCAAAACTCAATGTGCAGTCTAAAATAATAGTTATGACTGCTGCATATTTACACCTAAATGGAAACTGGTCTGTGCGCTGTCAGTGGGTCACCCAGCTGTGAAGTAGGCTAATGATGGGTCATGTGAGTGCAGATGCGAGATAATCTACATAATATTTCTGAAATAATCAACTAATATTTCTCTAGTGTAGATTGTCGAATCCATGCCTATAGAGAAGAAAACCCTTTCTAGGCCCTGCCCAGCGCGATTTGTGTCAAGCATTAGTCCGGTTGTTGGATGAGAGAGAGTTTATTTGCAATAAACACTTTAAGAATCCGTCCAGCAGCGGAGGACTGTGGAAGAACTGAAAGCGTTGATCTTTGGTTGACCAATCAGCGGAAAGGGGCGTTTCATGCGCGCCCACACATGGAAATCGAATATTCAAGCCATTTAACCATTTTCTATCCCTGAACATAAAAATATAAAAATCAAGCCAAATGCTCATTTTTTTAATTTTATGGGAAAAAAGAAAAATGAATAAATGAGCCGTTTTCTCATTTTTCTACTTTCAATATTAAATCGAAAAACGAATGAACGCAACGTACACGGACCGACTCCAAGACCTGAAATGTGTGTATCAGATAAGAGTACAAAAAACACAAGAAATTAATTTGAGGCCATTTACTTCCTACCAAAACCAAAAGAGGAAGAAAGAGAATCAAGAAATGCTAAAACTGGAAACAGAATATCTAGCCTATTTGCAGAAGTAAAACCACAATGGGTGTTGGGTGAAATAAACCAAAACAGTGCAGAACAACAAACAACGTTGTTTTAAAATGATTCCTTAATTAGCTTTGTAATTTTACGCTTAATAAAGCAAAAAATCCCAAACCTTTATGTAAATTTCCCACAGATGTCAGCCTGTGACCGTCAACACTCCCGCCTACACGAAAACACTCAATCTGTGTGAACATACGTGACAAACTCGGAGAACTCAACGACAGAGAAAATGTCCTACCTACTGTCACAGCAGAGCAATAAAAACATGAAGGTAGACGGTCTAATTTGATTCAATCTGCATGACCCAGTTTCTCTTCTGCTGGAGGGTTTTGTCTTTAACAGCACTTACTCTACAGACGGTTAAAGCGTGTCTGCTTATGTTTTAGGCCTTGTTTACACCTGGTATTAAGATACGTTTCGGATGATCGGATCAAAAGTAGACGAGAGACAATTCCCGTGTTTTTATTTTAATCCACTTTCATCCACTTCTGTCCTGATTTCTTCAAGCGGAGGGACTATGTATGGGCTTTTCCAGATCTTTCGATCTAATGGATGAAATAAGCTCAGGTAATTTACATGTGAACACGACCGGAGACGACGGTAAAACACACAGATATCATCAGCTTTACTATACGTACACACCGCCGCCGACTTGAGCGCCAAAGAAGCTCTGGCCGCCCTGTCAAGGACACTTGTCAAAAAGTACGAGGACGCTTGTTGACAGCATTATGTTCGAGAGAAGAGAAGTGTCACAACTTGAAATGTAAACAGAAAAAAACAAGCAATACACTGACACTAGAAACCTTTATAATGACAGCATTTTTATAACCGTTTTGGTCACATTTGGTCAGAATTTTTTTTTATTATTTGCATCAGTGCAATTGGTCAAATCGGTGTTACCGTGAGCAAATGAATTGCATTCCAGCTTAAAACGAGCGTTCGTAAATATTTCCGATAAAAGTTGCGCTCATCCTCAAATGTGTATCACTGGATCATTGCCAAGTTGTTGTGTTTGGTGTTGCTGTATTTTCTCAGAACTAATGTTTTGGTAGGAACGAAAGTTTACATCGTATGTGTCTCCGGAATCCGCCAGCGCGAAGGACGTCTATATTCCGATTGGTGGCTGCTGTTTCGCCGCTGAACCGTGACATAGCTCATTACCATAAGGTTGAGCTACTTTCAACTTTCTGATTGACGCTCTGGTCGCTCAAAACGCCCAGCCGATGGATTTGACACTCCTTGCAGCTGAGAAGCCAGCTTCCATTGAAAATAAATTACTTCCGGTAACTTTGGAAGCTCAAGTCGGCGGCGTTGTGAACGTAAAGTTAGTTTCTGCTCTGACAGACGCAAGAGCAGCCGAACTCTGTGTGTGTGTGTGTGTGTGTGTGTGTGTGTGTGTGTGTGTGTGTGTGTGTGTGTGTGTGTGTGTGTGTGTGTGTGTGTGTGTGTGTGTGTGTGTGTGTGTGTGTGTGTGTGTGTGTGTGTGTGTGTGTGTGTGTGTGTTAGAAATCAGGAATGGTGAGAGAACATCG